>PVIC010049757.1:0-13059 GCA_004025085.1 Thryonomys swinderianus | reverse complement strand
AGGAAGGAAGGAAGGAAGGAAGGAAGGAAGGAAGGAAGGAAGGAAGGAAGGAAGGAAGGAAGGAAGAAGAGATAATGGAAACATATCCTCTGTTCATAGGTAGGAAGAACCAACATTGTCAAACTGGATATATTCTCAGAACTACTATATAGATTGATTGTAAGCCTGATTAAAATCCCAACAGCATATTTCACAGAGCTAGAGAAGATAATCCAAAAATTCATCTGCAACCACAAGAGACCTAGAATTGCAAAACTAATTCTAGGAAACAAGGACATGGCAGGGAGGACCATGATCCCCAACTTGAAAGTCTACTACAAAGCCACTGTGATTAAAAACTGCATGGTTCTGGCAAAGTAACAGACCTGAGGGTCTATGGCATAGATAGAAGATCCAAAAACAACTCCAGATATACTAAGCCACCTCATCTTTGACAAAGGAACCAAACATCCTCAATGGAGGAAAGATAGCCTCTTTAACAATTGGTATTGGAAAAAGTGGCCTTAATCTGCCATACACTAAAATTAGATCTACCTCTTTCACAAAGCATTAAACTAAAATCGAAGTGGATGAGAGACCTAAATATTAAAACAGAAACTAACTCTGCTGTAAAACAGGATAGGTAGAACTCTTGGAGACAGTGACTTAGGGAAAGACTTTATGAACAAAACCTCTATCACACAAGAACTAACAGAAAAAATCAACCAATAGGATCTCATCTTATTAAAAAGCTTCTGCAGAGCAAGAGAAACCAAAAGCACAGCGAAAAGCCAATCAACAATATGGGAAAAAATCTTTACTAGCTGTTTCTCAGACAAAGGGTTACTATGTAGAATATACAAAGAGCTTTAAAAAAAAAAAAAACTCAGCCCCCCCCCACACACACACAAATTTAAAGACCCAGTTCAAAAATGGCCTTCGGGCTGGGCGTGGTCGCTGACGCCTGTAATCCCAACACTCAGAGGCAGAGACAGGACGATTGCTGATTTCAAGGCTTGCCTGGGCTACAGAGTGAACTCAGGACCAGCCTGAACTACAAAGCGAGACCCTGTCTCAGAAGAAAGAAATGGCCATCGGAAAGGAACTGACACTTTTCAGTGGAAGATGTAAAAGCAGCTAAGAAGCATGTAGAGAAATCCTCAACATCACTGGTCATTTGAGGGATGCAGATGAAAACAACTCTGACATTTCATCTCACTCCACAAAGAATAGCTGCTACTTTGAAATAAGCCAGCAACAAATGCTGGTGAGGCTGTGGAGAAAAGGGAATGCTTCTCTACTGTTGGTGAGAATGTGGACTGGTACAACCACTATGGAGATCAGGATGGAGATCCCTCAAAAAACTAGGATTAGAGGTCCCACTTGACCCTGCTATTCTCCACTGGGGATATATATACAAAAGAATTACAAGATTCATATCACAGTGACATGTGTGCATCCATGTTTATAGCAGCTCAGTTCTTCATAGCTAAATCTTGAAAATAACCAAATACCCATCAACTCCATATTGGATAAAGATGTGTTTTTTTAATATAAAATAGAGTATTACTCTGCCATAAAAATTATGAGATTGAATCATTTATACTCAAGTGAGTGTACCTTCAGGACATACTCATAAGTGAAATAAATACTCACAGATGTGTAAATATCACATATTATTCTTTTATATGAGAAAATGGAAGATGTAAATGAATTCTAGAATGTATGATAGACATTGTAAAATAGTAAATATTCAAAGGGAAATGGGGTTCATGGGTAAGTAACAAGGGGAAATGAAAAATATGATGATTTAAAAAAGGAAACAAAGCTTATGTACCTAGAGGCAGGGGTTTTAGGTTGGGTTGGAGAATCAGAAAAAAATGAGAATTATGCCATCTCATACACTGGTACAAATTTTCAATGTTGAGCGTGATTGTGATGTTTATATATAATGTACCAATAAAGATTCAAATTTTTAAAGATACTCAAAGCCGTGGTTTTAATCTAAATTTCCATTATAATGTCTCATCTTAAGAAATGACCGCATACACTAAATATTCCAGTCTTCATTGGACTAAAGAAACACTAGCTATTCCAGTCTAGCTAGCATTTATTCAAACTTTCTCGAAGAGAGTTTTTTTCCTTAAATGAAGCTTGTGAAAATATTCTTCATCCCTCCAAACAGAGGACTAAGACTATGATGTAGGGCTAGATAGATGGAAGTTACTCTAAATGCTTTGTTATTCCATGTGACCAAATCTAGATTCATGAGAATCTAAATGTGTGGAACATTTTCTAAAACAAATCAAAAATATTTGGAATATCACTTGTTAATATTTTAGGGCTGCTAATCTGCTCGTGTATGTGTCCAGAGTTCCACATGACCAATTTCACCATATTTTCTTGCCTAAGAATCAAACCAATGCAGAAGAAAATAATACCAAGACACAGGATGGTATCTGCACTGTTTAATCTATGTACCTAAGTCTTGCTTTTTCTGAAGGTAGAACTTTTCAGTTATGGAGACCAATAATGTTTATCTTATTTTATTTTGTTTTGCAAAAGGCAACTTGGATTGGGCTTTCTATTTTAAAAGATCCTTATATTTAAAAAGATCCGATTCATGCAAAAGGGAGATATTAAAAATCTAGCTTCTGGGCCAGAGGGTTAGCTTAGTGGTTCCGGCGCATGCCTCACAAGTGCAAGGTCCTAAGTTTGATCCCTGGTAACCACATACAATGCTGGGCATGGAGACTCATGCCCACCAGCAATCAATACCACATACCACAGTGCCAGGCATGGTGGCTCATGCCTGTAATCCCAGCACTCAGGAGGCAGAGGCAGGAGGATTGCTGAGTTTGAGGCTTCCCTGGACTACATAGTGAGCTCAGGGCCAGCCTGAGCTACAAAGTGAGACCCTGTCTCAAAAAAAAAAAAAATCTAGCTTCTGCCAGTTTCTGTGAACACAGTTATTAAGGCTACTCTTGGTGTGCTAAAAGATCTTGGTTTTAAGGATAGAGAACTAGACTCAGAAGATTAAACCAATCTAAATGTTACTTTGGTTTGTGAAGCCATCTAGAATAGAAGTTTAAGCATGTATTTTGCTATGAAGACTTCTAATTACATTTTTCCATATTTGCTTGCCTGAAGATAGTTCCTGAGCAGGCATATTATTTAATCTCTGTCAGTCTTAATACTTTCATGTTAAATAGCACTATTAGCAATATCAGCCTCATACTGTAGGATTCGATAAAAGATGTAGGTAACAGCCACAATAGCTAGCCATCTCTGAACACTATGTAAAAATAATTGTTATAATTCAACAGTGTATGGAAACACGTGTGTGTGTGTGTGTGTGTGTGTGTGTGTTTATGATAGTTCATGGAGGAAAAATAAACTAATATGCTGACATATTGAGACATCTTGGCAAAAAGCTAGGAAACCTGTCTGATACAGCACCTCTTGCCATTTAATCTTATCAAGAACACAGTAGATTCTTATATTTATTGTTTATTTGATTTACTGGCTTTTTGGTCAGAATAAACAAGTTGTAAAATAGAACATAGTATATTTGTTTTACAGGTATTGTTTTTAGTTTCTTCTTTTTTTCCCTTGAAAAAAAAAGTCCAGTCCTTCAATATGATTAAAAATCTTCATGTAGAGACAGCAAAGCTGAAATAAAAATAAAAATTTTAAAAAGGAAGTATTTAATTCCCTCATCTGTTTAAAGGTATAATTCTCCTAGTTTTATCCAGTCTGAGAAACCACAATATCTTAAACCTTCTAAACACACCACCTTGTCATGAACAATAAAGAGAACTAGAACAAAATCCTTCTGTGGCTTCCCTGAACTCATGAACTCTAATCATTTCTCTGGCCCTGGACTTTTAGTGCAGTTCAACTTGTAACAAAGGTGGCAGCCCTCAGAAAGCAACAATTCAATCAATAACCACAACGTGAAGCTTATAAGAGCAGAGCCCCAGGTCCAATAAAATGGCTTCAAAAAATGGCTTCATGGAAGAAAAACTCCAATAATGTAATTGTTACCAGCCATCCTAACTCAAACCAGCACTGCTCTTGAGCCACATGAAAAGAGAATATGGTGCCTCGACACAACACATGAAAGCTATAAAAAGGGCAAGTCCAGCATAAGACTCTGATTTTTCTCATGAATGCTTCCTATCTGAGAAGCACAGACATTACTGAACTTCCACTTGTGCCTTTTGCGGCTTACAGTTCAGTGTGGGAAACTGAAAACTTGTGAAACAAATGAAAGACCACTTTTGAAAGACAGATTAAAAATAAGTTGTACCCTGGAGCTTCATTGATAGGGCTCAGGTCAGAGACCCCTGGTACCATTATACGTGTGGAGGATTGAGGCCAACAGGATGGCCCCCACTCTACCCCGGAGCTGTGTTGTGATGGCATAGGCCCGAGAGGAGCCCGGGCAACACTGCACACTTCTCTCCACACCGGAGCCATGCTGAGAGACCAGGCAGGATAAAAAGCAAGGGAATCTAGCTTCTATTTTGCCATCTACTCCTAGATCACTTTATTCATCTCTTGTCTCCACACCCTCTCCTATCTTCATGTGAGAACCAATACCCAGAAGTAAAAGACTCTTAGGCTGCCCTATCTCTTCTCCTGTACTATTATAAGAAGATATGCAAAGTCTCCAGTGGTCTTACAGCATACAGTTGGTACGGTTTTGTATATGCTCTTTTACCCTCTGTTACCTGCTGGCATATATGAGGTTCTCAAGTCTAGGTGGTCTTTATAAATCTGCTAACCCAATTTCATTCTCCTTCTGTCTCCCTACTTCCCTGATTCCCCAGTGACCTTTTATTCCCAAAGGGTCCTGGGGGTACATTTACAATCTACATGTTGTATGCACATTGTTGATTAATTCTAAATTTTGGCAAATGGACATAGAGGTAACTCATGAGCTCAAAGTCTTCACAATAGAAATTAACAAAGCTTTTCATTCTATTTACTGTGTTTAATAATGATATTGGCACTGATTGAAGTTTGGTAACAAAGGTGATGTGATTGTTCTGTTCAAATATCTCCCATGATGTGTCAGAACTGAGAACTCTCAAGGGTCATTACAGATACAAGGAGGACAGCCCAGGAAGGTGCCACTTCCAAAGGGCCCAGATAATAGAAAGAAAGAGACCTGCAATAAACTCTGTCATGTCATCAGGCAAGGAATTAAACAAATAGCATTAGTAACAACAAAAGAGTAGAAATGAGAAAATATACAAAAAAAAAACACAAAGATCACAACCACAGGAAAATTCAAAGAAAAAGGAAATAGAGCAAACAAACTCAAACACCAGGACTCTTGGAGATGGTAAATAAAGCAGGTCTAGTAAAATGGAAATCGGACCTCATCTCTGAGATCAAAATAGAGATATCGATGTCAACAGTGAAAGACATCATTAAAGAAGAGATCTCTGAGGGCCGGAGATTTAGCTCAATGGTTCCGGGGCCTGCCTCACAAGCGCAAGGTCCTGAGTTTGATCCTGATAACCACATACAATGCTGGGCATGGGGACTCACACCCACCAGCAATCAATACCACATACCACAGTGCCAGGCATGGTGGCTCATGCCTGTAATCCCAGCACTCAGGAGGCAGAGACAGGAGATTGCTGAGTTTGAAGCTTGCCTGGGCTAAATAGTGAACTCAGGGCCAGCCTGAAATACAAACCGAAACCCTGTCTCCAAAAAAAAACAACTCAAGAAATCGGTGAGATCATAGAATCCAAGATAGCAGAAGCAATAGAACCTTTTAAACAGCTTCAAGCAGAGCTCCAGGTGATTATGAAGGAGAACAAAAACTTGTGAAGTAGGATGAATGAAGCAGAGAACTGAATCTCAGACCTAGAGGACAAAATAGCATCCAATGAACAGGAAAGACATAATCTTTGGAAAATGGCAAGGGACCATGAGAAATCAATCCAACAGCTTCTAGATGACTCAAAAAATAAATAAATAACATAAGACTGACTGGAGTCACTGAGGAAGCAGGAGACAGTGCAAAAGACATAAAAAAAAAAACTGTTGTCAGAGATAACGGTAGAAAATTTCACAGGAAAAGAAATGGACATGCAGATAAAAGAGGCCTATAGGACTCCAAAACTCCAAAACACCGTGACATAAAAATATCTACAACTAGATTTATAATTATTGAGGTTCCAGATACACAACAAAAGAATGAAATACTGAAAGCAGTGAGAGAAAGGAAGAAAATCATCTACAAAGGGAAGCTCATTAGGATCACAGCAGACTTTGCAATGCAAACACTAATGCAAGGAGAGCCTGGAGGGAAGTATTTGAAGTATTGCAGGAAAACAACCCCAGCCTAGACTGATGTATCCTGCAAAACTATCTTTCAGAATAGATGGGGAAATAAGATACTTCCATGATAAAGAACACCTGAAAAACTTTGCAAATATGAAACCTGCACTCCAGGACATCCTAAAGAACATCTTGGGAAAAAAACAGAAAATTCCACACCCAGGAGACCCAGGAGAGTGAACTCACTGGGGCAAACAAAAAAGCAAATAAATGGCCGGAGGGTTAGCTCAGTAGTTCTGGCACCTGCCTTGGAAGCGCAAGGTCCTGAGTTTGATGCCTGAACCACATACAATGCTGGACATGGAGACTCACACCCACCAACAATCAATGCCACATACCATAGTGCCGGGTGTGGTGGCTCACGCCTGTAATGCCAGCACTTGGGAGGCAGAGACAGGAGGATTGCTGAGTTCGAGGCTTGCCTAGGCTACATAGTGAGCTCAGAGCCAGCCTGAACTACAAAGTGAGGCCCTGTCTCAAAAAAAAAAAGTAAATAGAAAAGGGGAAAAGCAAGGAAGAAAAGAACCAAGAACAGGGAAACATGGCAGTTCTGAATATGCCCATATCAGTCATAACCATTAATGTCAGTGGACTCAAAGGGCAATTAAAAGATGCAGACTAGCAGTTTGGATCAAGAAACAAGATCCTACAATCTGCTGCATACAGGAAACACACCTAATTCAGAAGGAAACCCATAGACTGAAAATAAAGGGTTGGAAAATAATCCTCCACACCACAGGAAATGGCAAAAAAGCAGAAGTGGCTATCTTGTTTGCAGATAAAATAGATTTCAAACCCAAACTGATTAAAAGAGACAAAGAAGGTCACTATATTCTCCTACAAGGAACTATCCAAGAGAAAGAAATAGCAATCATAAATATTTATGCTCCAAACTCTAATGCACCCCACTACATAAAACAAATATTAGTGGACATGAAAAGCCAAATAACCATGAATACAATAGTAGTAGGGGATTTCAATACTCCACTAGCACAAATAGACAGATCAACTGGACAATGAATCAATAAGGAAATACTTGAGCTAAATCAAACTTTTGAGCAAATGGACTTAATAGATGCCTATAGAATATTTCACCCTACAAAGCCAAAGTATGCCTTCTTCTCAGCTGCTAATAGATCATTCTCCAAAACAGATCACATTCCAGTTCATAGAACAGGCTTAAGCAAACTCAAAGGAATTGAAATGATCCCCTGCATACTATCAGACCATAGTGCCCTGAAACTGGAGCTGAATAGCAAAAGAAATTCCAAGATCCTCACAAACACATGGAAATTGAACAACACTCTTTTACCAACCAATGGGCCACAAATGAAATTAGAGAAGAAATTAAACAGTTTCTACAACTAAATGGCAAGCCCAGTACAACATTCAGCAACTTATGGGACACAATGAATACAGTTCTACGAGGGAAATTCATAGCAATGAAAGCCTACACTCAGAAAATAGACCAAATTGAAATAAACAATCTAATGATGAACCTCAGACAATTAGAAGAGGAACAAGACAAACCCAAAGCTCATACTAGGGAGGAAATTATTAGTATCAGAGCAGAAATTAATGCAATGGAGAAAAAGAGAACAATACAAAGAATCACTGAATCAAAGAGTTGGTTCTTTGAAAGGATAAATAAAATTGACAAAACCTTAGCCAACCTTATCAAACAAAGGAAGGAAAAGACTCAAATCCATGCTATAAGGAATGAAATTGGGGAAATCAACACAGATCCAGAAGAAGTCCAAAGGTTAATAAACATGTATGTTGCAAATTTGTACTACAAAAAGATGGAAAACCTAGAAGAAATGGATGGATTCCTAGACACATATGAACTTACAGAGCTGAATGAAGAGGATGTAAAAATGTTAAACAACCCGATATCAATCTGGGAAATTGAAAGTGTGATAAAAAACCAAGAAAGAAAAACCCTGGTCCTAATGGCTTCACTGCTGAATTCTACAAAACTTTTAAAGAAGAGTTAATGCCAGTACTTATCAATCTTTTTAATGAAATTGAAAGGTAAGCAGTACTCCCCAAATCATTCCTTGAAGCAACCATTACCTTGATCCCAAAGGCAGAGAATGACCCAACCAAAAAAGAAAACTACAGGCCAATCTCTCTAATGAACATTGATGCAAAACTCCTCAATAAAATACTGGCAAATAGAGTACAGACAGTTATCAAGAAAATCATACACCCTGATCAAGTTGGATTTATCCCAGGGATGCAAGGCTGGTTTAATATACGTAAATCAATCAATGTAATACACTATATTAACAGACTCAATGACAAAAACCACATGATCATCTCAGGAAATGCAGAAAAATCATTTGACAAAATCCAACAGCCATTGATGATCAAAACCCTACAGAGAATCGCATTGGATGGACCTTTATCTCAGTCTGATAAAAACTATTTATGAGAAACTAACAGCGAGCATCATACTTAATGGGCAAAAACTGGAACCTTTTACACTAAGATCAGGAATGAGACAAGGATGCCCACTGTCACCACTCTTATTCAATATAGTACTAGAAACATTAGCCATAGCAATCAGGCAAGACAAAGATATAAAAGGAATAAAGATAGGAAAGGAAGAAGTTAAACTGTCATTATTCACTGATGATATGATACTCTATCTAGAGGTTCCTAAAAACTCAAGCAAAAGACTGCTAGACTTAATTACCAAGTTTAGTAGGGTTGCTGAATACAAGATCAATGCTCAAAAATCAACAGCTTTTGTCTACACAAACAGCAGACTCACTGAAAGAGAAATTGGGGAGGCAATCCCTTTCACAGTAGCATCCAGAAAAATGAAATATCAGGGAATCAACCTAACAAAGAAGGTGAACGACCTTTAGTCTGAAAACTATAGGACTGAAAAATGAGATAGAAATGGATATCAGAAAGTGGAAAGATATCCTTTGTTCCTGGGTATCAAGAAACAACATCATCAAAATGGCTATACTCCCACAACTGCTATACAGATTCAATGCAATTCCAATTGAAATTCAACACTATAATTCACAGAGCTAGGAAACAATCATCCAAAAATTCATCTGGAACCACAAGAGACTTAGAATAGCAAAAACAATTCTAAGCAACCACAACATGGCAGGGGATATTACAATCCCCAACTTAAAACTCTACTAAAAGGCACTGTGATAAAAAAAAATGCATGGAACTGGCAAAGTAACAGACCTGAGGACCAGTCGAATAGATTAGAAAGTCCAGACACAACCCCGGATACACTAAGCCACCTTATCTTTGACAAAGGAGCCAAGCATCCCAAATGGAGTAAAGACAGCCTCTTTAACAAATGGGGCTGGAAAAACTGGGTTTTAACCTGCCACAAACTAAAGCTAGACCTATCTCTTTCACCAGGCATAAAACTAAATTCACAATGGCTTCAAGACTTAAACATTAAAACAGAAACAATAAACCTGCTGGAAAACAGATTAGGTAAAACTCTTGGAGACACTGGCTTAGGCAGAGACTTCATGAATAAAACCTCCATAGCACAAGAACTAGCAGAAAGAATCAACAAATGGGATCTCATCCTACTGAAAAGCTTCTGTACAACAAAAGACATCACTGGCACCGCTAAAGGACAACCAGCAACATGGGAAAAAGTCTTCCCTAGCTTTTTGTCAGACAAAGGGCTATTATCTACAATATACAAGGAACTTAAAGAAATTAGTTTCCCCAAGTTTAAAGACCCAATTCAAAAATGTGCATCTGAAATGAACATACACTTCCCAGAGGCAGAAGTCAAAGCAGGCAAAACCATGTGAAGAAATGTTCAACATCCCTGGTCATTTGAGAGATGCAAATGAAAACAATACTGAGATTCCATCTCACTCCACAAAGAATGGCCACTATTACAAAATCAACTAACAATAAATGCTGGTGAGACTGTGGGGAGAAAGGAACCTTTCTCCACTGCTGGTGGGATTGTAGACTTGTGCAACCATTATGGAGATCTGTGTGGAGATTCCTCATATAACTAGGACTAGAGGTCCCATTGGACCCTGCTATTCCCCCTGCTAGGAATATACCCAAAGGAACTTTAAAAATCACATTGGAAAGACAGATGTACACCCTTGTTCATAGCAGCTCAGTTCATGATAGCCCAATCTTGGAAAGGACCCAAATGCCCATCAACTGGAGACTAGATAATGATGGTTTTGCTTCTTTTTTTTTTTTTTTTTTTTTTTTTTGAGACAGGGTCTCACTTTGTAGTTCAGGCTGGCTCTGAGCTCACTATGTAGCCCAGGCAAGCCTTGAACTCAGCAATCCTCCTGCCCCTACCTCCCTAGTGCTTGGATTACAGGTGTGAGCCACCATGCCCGGCTAATGATGGTTTTTTAATGGAGTATTACTCTGCTGGAAAGAATAACAAGATTGAATCTTTTATATGCATATGGAGACACCTGGAGGACACACTAATGAGTGAAATAAATAGAACACAGATATGCAAATACCTGATCTTTTCTTTGATATAAGCACCTGTAGATGTAAAGGAGCTCTAGAATGTATGATAGTTTTTATAGAATGGGAAATATCCAAAAGAAATTTGGTGTGGGAATGTAATGAAGGGAAGGAGTTCATATGATTCGGAAAAAAAAATAAGAGAGTATGTATATAGAAGGTGTGGTGGGGGTGGGTGGGCAGGGATGTGGGTAATAATGGGAATTGACCTGTGTCACATATTGGTACAAATTCCCCAATGTTGTGTGTGATTGTGAGCTTCATTTATAATGTACCAATAAAGTTTACTGAATAATGAAAAAAATACTTTTATGAAACACAAATTGAAAAAAAATTAAGTTGTAATCTCAGTTATCCCTGTAAGTTTATTATGTGTCTATTGGTATCTAAGTGCTGGTCACTTACCTTGCAAATTGATGCTGAGTTAAGGTTTATATATATCAGGAAGATTAAAGTCAAAGCACTTCAGAAATTTGACCAACATCTTACAGTTTAATGGTAGCCACATCATCAATTGACCCAGTTCTACAAAAAGTTAAAATCGTTTGACTTTAACCAAATTTCTATGCTGTTTCCTAATACAGCAACACAAGCAATACACACAAAATTAAGGACCTGTGTCTTCTCACACAATAGGTTCTGTCAAATTGGGTCAGCAAAAGAGTATTCTTTCATGCCTCAAGGTTCATCTTTGTCTGCCATTTCTACCTACTTCTACCCAGAAAACTAAACAGAGGACTTCCATAAGATTGATAGGAACAGAGTGATCATTACTCTTCTAAAACTTCCCACGCACTTTGGCAGGTATTTATGTTTTTCTCAAATTGGAGCATGCCTAAAAACACAAGCATGCATTTTAACGCATAGGCCTTTTAGCAGGAATCTTAGGGGGCAATTTTACAAGTGCCTTAAATAATGACCAAAGCAATTTTTTAAATGTGCTCAAATAATAGTTGTGAGCACAGTCAAATTGTTCCACCTAACATGCAAAAGAAAGCAATTACCTGTAAAACACATAAAATATATATTGTTTACTCATCATTAACTCTGAACACATTTACACTAATGGATAGAGTAAGACATATTCTCAGCAATAAAGTACTATAAGCAGACAGAGTAAGTCACAGGGGTACAAAGGCTTCCCTATCTGCGTGAATGACATCCTAGTAACTTTGATGAATTACTATGACCAACCACAGACCTCAATTACTTGTCCATTCAGTAAATTATGGGAGAAAACCCAGTAGGCACTAGAAACTGCTTTATAAACATGACACTGTCCCTATACAACCTCTATCAAGGTGACAGAAAACCACATTTTAGGCATAGAATAAAAAAATCAAGAAAAAAAGATAAATGACAAGATCCAGTAGAAAAGTCAAAATCTCAACCCTCTAAATCCAAAGAATATTTGGTCATTATTGCTATTCCTTTAGTTTCTCTCATGTAGTGTGGTACCTAAATTTCCTTTTAATATTAAAAATGCATTTCTAAAAAGGTTTGAAATCACTGAAAGACAGTCTTGCTTTTATTTGTTTCCTCCTCCACATTTTTAGGGAATCATAGATGTTAACTAATGTTTATTGAATATCTGCATCATCCCATTCAACTTATTTAGTGTTGCCAAAAATCTTTTAGTATTTTTCTTGGTCCATAATCACTCCTTCCCTCCTTGAAGCAGAAATAATTTAAGAAACTGGCATGGTTCAAAAACTGTCATGGTTCCCAAAATCCTCATGTTCTCAGATGTGTTTAGATTTAGCAAATCATTGAAGTGGAAGGATGCTATACTCAGCAGTAGTCCCTTACCTGCCCTGTGCTCCCCCTTCCCTTCCCTTTCCTCTCTCTCTCTCTCTCTCTCTCTCTCTCTCTCTCTCTCTCTCTCTCTCTCTCTCTCTCTCTCTCTCTCTCTCCCTCTCTCTCTCCCCCTCTCTCCCTTGTAAGATTGAACAAGAGGGGCCAGAGATTTAGCTCAGTGGCTCTGGCGCCTGCCTAGCAAGCACAAGGTCCATGGTTGGATCCTGGTAACCACATAAAATACTGGGCATGACCTACCAGCAATCAGTACCACATACCACAGTGCTAGGTATGGTGGCTCATGCCTGTCATCCCAGCACTCGGGAGGCAGAGGCAGGAGGATTGCTAAGTTCCAGGCTTGCTGAGTTACATAGTGAGCTCAGGACCAGCCTGAACTACAAAGGGAGAACTTGT
>PVIC010049756.1:0-13037 GCA_004025085.1 Thryonomys swinderianus | reverse complement strand
GTACTTGCCTATAATCTCAGCACTTGAGAGGATTAGAACATTGAGTTGCTAGAGTTTGAGCGCAGCCTGAAGTACACAGTGAGTTCAAGATCAACCTGCACTCCATAGCAAGACCCTGTCTCAAAAAACTAAACAAACAGGGCCAGGGACCTAGCTCAGTGGCACTGCAACTGCCTGACAAATCCAAGATCCTGAGTTCAAGTCCTGGTACCAGAAAAAAACTAATCAAACAAAAAATACACTGGAATAACCATGTTACCCAAGAAAGAATGTCTGTTATCAGAAAATCTAATAATAACAAATGCTGTTGGTGAGAATGTAAACTAGCACAACCACTATGGAAATCAGTGAGAAGATTGCTTAAAAAACTAAAACTAAAAATTCCTTTTACTCTGCTATCCCCCTTCAAAGTATCTTTCCAAAAATAAAATAAAATCATCACATTACAGGAATACATGCCTACCCATGTTTATAGCAGCACAATTTAAAGTAGCTAAGTTTAGAAAAAGCATCTTTGTCTATCGGTAGATAAATGGATAAGGAAAATGTGATGTTTATACACAATGGAGTATCTCGCCATAAAGATAAACTTGAGGCATTCATAAGTAAATGGATACAATTTTAAAACATAATGTTAAGTGAAACAAGACACACACAAATGCAAATATCTCATGGTTTCCTCTTATATAAAAAACATACGTGTACAAATGAACAAAACAGAAGAATTAAATAGGAAGTATAGAAAAATTCAAATATTTCCCCAAATTACAATTTCCATTGTTTTACAAGTATTCATATATATGTGTATGTTTGCTAATTGGTTTCATTTATACTACTAGATTGTTAGTTTGTTGAGAAGGTTCCATTGTTGTAAGAATTTTTATTTATGTCTTGTACTCTGACCACTTTGAAGATAACTATACACAATATAATAACTTGTCATTCTCTTATTTATGAATTTTTATTTTTTCATAAAAGAAATGAAAAAAGATAAACTTTCACACTGTAGAAGTTGAGTGCCTTAAATATATGCAGTTTTGTAGTAGTGGAATTAAACTCTGGCCCTTTGCAACTGAACTATATCCCCAGTTTTGTTTTGTTTTGTTTGAGACAAGGTCTTGCTTTGTAGTTCAGGCTGGCTCTGAGCTCACTATGTAGTCCAGGCAAGCCTTGAATTCAGCAGTCCTCCTGTCTCTGCCTCCCGAGTGCTGGGATGACAGGCGTGAGCCACCACGCCCAGCACTGTGGTATGTGGTATTGATTGCTGGTGGGCATGAGTCTCCACGCCCAGCATTGTATGTGGTTACCAGGGATCAAACTCAGGACCGTGCACTTGCGAGGCAGGCGCCGGAACCACTGAGCTAATCCTCCGGCCCTCCCCAGTTTGTTTTAACAAGACATATTTTTTAGGTGCATGCTGTGTGTGTGTGTGTGTGTGTGTGTGTGTGTGTGTGTGTCTGCACGTGCACATGTGCATGTACTGTGGATTGAATCCAGGGCATTTGCACAAGCTGTATCCCTAGTTATTGTTTTTATTTTTTGAAACAGTCTTACTAAGTCACTGAGTTGCCCAGGCTGGTGTTATACTTGTGATCTTCCTGCCTCAGCCTCAATGCTGGGATTATAGCTGTGGACAACAGTGCTCACCTATAAAATACATATATTGTTTTAAAATTGACACAAAACAATTACACAGTTTTACAGTGTATACTGCAGTCTGATGCTTTTTGGGGACAGCAGTCACTTGATAATTCACCAATTGTCTGGAAGAGTGTCTGCTGTATTGGTTTTTTTGAAAATCCTCGATTCACTGAGTCAGGCACTGTATAGGCATTGAATGAGGTTGAAACAGTTGAAATGTAGAGTCCTCAGAGCATTTGCTTGGTGGGGAGGAATTATTGAGACTGGTAAAGTACACTAGTAAACATTAACCTTTGTGGAATGTTGGTGAGCAGTATATGAGATTTCAAAAATTATTTTTGCAACTTTAAAATCTGTGAAAGTATTTCAAAATAAAATGTTCAAAATGTAATGCAAAAATTCGTAGAAAGAAAAAAAGAGTTTTAATAGACTAATGTTTTATAGGCAACTCATAAAAGTTGTACTTATATTAGGCCACAAAGGGAAAATCTAAATAAATTTCCAAAAGCACAAAAATTGGGATGCATTGCCAGGCTTGGTGGCTCAAGCCTGTAATCCCAGCACTCTGGAGGCAGAGGCAGGAGGATTGCTGAGTTTGAGGTTTGCCTGGGCTACATAGTGAGCTCAGGGCCAGCCTGAACTACAAAGCAAGACTGTCTCGAAAAAAGAAAAAAAAATTGGACTGCATTATTTTAGTGCAACAAAATTAACAAGCAAACATGAAAATTTAAATTTAAAAGTTAAAACTATTTAGATATTCTCATCAACTCTCCTTTTTTTGTTCTTTTTTTTTTTTTTTTTTTTTTGAGACAGAGTCTCACTATATAGTTCAGGCTTACCTTGAACACAGTATATTGCCCAAGCTGGCCTCAAATCGTGATTCTCCTACCTCAGCCTCCCAAGTGCTGGGATTACAGACATGCACAGCCATATCAGGCACCCATCAACTAACTCTTTAAAGAACAGCTGAATCAAAGAAGTCTAAATTGTATTTCTAATTTATTTAGAAAATAATGAATAAAACCCATGGCATATTGCCTAAACTATGAACAATGGAAAATCCATAGGCTAAAAAATATTAAGAAAGTATAACAATAAATAAACCATGTACTTTTCTAGGAATTAAAGTAAAACAAGGAAATAGTAGGACCTAGGAGAAAGATAGGTTTGCCTCTGAGTTCCCACAGTGGTCAGACAGCCAAGGATTGCTAGTGGGGCAGAATCACGTGCTATATCTGAGAGACGCTGTGTGTGTATGTGTGGTGTGTGTGTGTGTGTGTGTGTGTGTGTGTGTGTGTGTGTGTGTGTGTAGAAAGGGAGGATTGAAATCTACCTATAATCCCAGCACTTGGAAGGCTGAAGCAGGATCACTGCCAACTTCAGGTTAGCCTGGGCTATGTAGAGTGTAAGCCCAGCCTACAGTATAGAGACCCTATCGCAAAAAAAATAAATAAATAAAATTTAAAAATTCAACTTTAAATTCTGGACTTGGTGGCTCACGCCTGTAATCCCAGCACTCGGGAGGCAGAGACAGGAGGATTGCTTAGTTCATGGCGGCTTGCCTGGGCACCATAGTGAGCTCAGGGCCAGCCTGAACTACAAAGCAAGACCCTGTCTCAAAAAGCAAAAAAAAAAAAAAAAATTTTCAACTTTATAAAGTACAAGGTGCTAGTCAGTGTTTCTAGCATCACTGAAAGCGTATTCTAATTGTTGTTTTTTTACCTCTGACTCTCCTTTTTTCTCATTTCCTTCTCTCCCTAACACTCCTGTTTTCCAATCCCCTGAAGACTATATATTCCAGTTTGTTATTAGTACATTTATAATACATAATGAATACATTCACTATGTAGAACTGGTACAAGTAGGTAACACATTTTAATTCTTTTTATGTGCCCTTCCCCTCATCCTTCACTCTTCCCTCATCTCCATGTCCTCTTGCATTTGCAAAAGGCCTATCACCCAGTTCCCTATCATTACTTTGTTCTCTAATTTATTTATACTTCAGGTTTCTCATGTAAGATAAATCATATGATATTTAAGCTTGTGTGTCTGATTTATTTCACTTAATATTGTGGACTTGAGGTACATTCATTTTATCATAAATTATTCATTTATCTTTCATTATGGCAGATTAATATTCCATAGTATGTAAATACATTTTCTTTATCCATTCATCTGTTGAGGGACATATAAGTTGCTTCTAAATCAATTATTTTGAGTTGTGCTGTTATAAATCTAAGTATGCATATGTCACTGTAATATGATGTCCTTACCTATTTGGAGAAGATACCTGGAAGAGGAATAGCTGCTCAAATGGAATTTCTATTTTCAGTTTTTTTAGGAATCTCCATGCTGATTTCCATAGTTGCTACACTACTTTATATTCCCAACAACAGTGAAGGAGGATTCCCACCACCACCCCTCCCATGCTCATCCCCACTTTGCCAGCTTTTATTTGATCGCCTGATGGTAGCCATTCTTTCTCGAGTAAAACAGACTCTCTAGATTGTTTTAACTTGCATTTTTGTAGTGGCCAATGATATGGACTGTTTTTTTCCTGTACTTATTGGCCATTTGTACTTCTGAGAAGTGTCTATTTCAGTTGCCTATTTGGGGGGGGTCTTTAATTTGGGAGATCTAATTTTTTGAGTTCCTTACACTTACATATTCTTACATTAGTTCTGTTCATGAAATAGCTGGCAAAAATTTTTCCCAATTCAGTAGGCTGTTTTTTCTAGTTTGTTTTTGTTTTTTGGTTTTGGTTTTGCATTCTGAGCTTTACACTCTGCTTGATAAGCTGTATTCAGTGGTGCCTACTGCATGAATGAATCCAAGTTGTAAGAACTCCTCTAAACTAAGTGGATACTAAGTGGATACTGATAACTGAGACAGACGACTAGTATACTGGCATTTAACTTTGTACATAAAAGTGCTCGCTTCGGCAGCACATATACTAAAACTTTGTACATAAAAAAGGGAACCTAGGAACCCTATACAAAATAGCCACAGAACACAGCTCACAAGCTCATAAGTTAGTACATGCCTCAGGTTAAGTTAAATGAAATTGTAAGAATAGTTTGTGAAAGGGAAAAGCGTAGCTGACAGCTTTAGAAAGCTTTTAGTATAGGTATTAGAAATATCACCAGGTAGAATTTACTTTTTTTTGTTTGATAACGGTTCACAACTAAAGCCTTGGGTGGGAATATAACTGGAAAGTTGGGAGTGCTGGGATATATGAGAAGAACAGCAGTAGGGAGAGTTGGAAATGACAGCTAGACCTGGTAGGCCATGGCAAAGCCGTGAGGTTTTCATATTGCCTCACAAGAGCTTTGGCAATCTCTTTAGATTTATCGTTGCAAAGGAGCTGGCAGTTGTGAGAATGGACTATCATGGAATATGAGCAGGAAACTCTCAACTACATAGAAAGCCATGATAACATGGGCCAGTACAGTAACAGCAACCTTGAAGTGTGCAATCCAAAATGAGTGAAGGTAGAGGGACTCAAACTTCTGAAGGTGGCTATTGGCTGAGAGGGACCAAGGGTGACGTACAGGCTTTTTGGCCCCCAAGGAACTGAATGCACACCATTCCTGCTAGCCCTCTCTTTGGGGCCAGGTGGTTATTTTGAGGCAGGGAGATTAGCCAGGTACTGCCGTCACCCTAAAAAGACGAAAGGACCTGAACCTTGGCAGAGGCTATTGGTAGGGAGGGAGGGACATTCAGAAGGCACAGTTGTAGGAGACAGAAGTTGCCACTAGAGAACAAGTTACTTACTAAAGTTGGAGATAGTGCAGTCTTCCCCCAGTAACTCCACTTGTTTGTATATATCCTAGAACAGAAGCTGCCTGAGCCCTTTGCGATTTTGGGGGATCTTGTTTTGTCTTTTGAGACACGGTCTCACTTTATAGTTCAGGCTGGCACTGAACTCACTAAGAAGCCCAGGCTGGCCTTGATCTTGTGGCGATCCTCCTGCCTCAACCCTTGCAGTGCTGGGATTTCAAGCATGGCACCATGTCTGGCTGTTTCTTGAAAGAGGCTGTGTTGTCTAAGCTGGCCTTGAACTCAGGCTTTCCTCTGCCTCTACTTCCAAACTGTTAGGATGCCAAGTTGTGGCACTGTCTGGCTTAAGGCCTGTTTTTTGTTTTTTTTTCCAATTTTTTTTTCTTCTAGAGCTAAGAATGTTTCTAACATTTTTAAAAAGATTATATACAGAGGGAAACAAGAATATGAAAGAGACCATACATAGCCTTCAAAACCTAAAGTATTTACTACCTGGTTCTTTACAGTGAAGTTCACCAACCTTTAGGGCAGCAGTGGCAACATTCAAGAACTTGTGAGAAATTCCAGTTTTAGGGCCCAGCCCAGACCGACATTGGGAGGCTCATTTCCATTGCTCTCCAGGGAACTGTGAGGCACATGAAGTGTGAGAGCCACTGCTGTCCAGAAACGGGTTGCCGCAGCCCTGCACAAGAGAGCACCAACCCAGAAACAACTGCAATTTTAGCAATAATATGTAAATTGTGGTTAACATCATAGGATATTCTAGATACTGGGAGGTAAGGGTATGTTTGAAATTCGTAGTTACCATGTATCCTTGAGTAAGACTTGACCTTCTAAGCCTGTTTCCTCACATGTAACTTGGACTTAAAAACTGCATAGCGTGGGCCGGAGATTTAGCTCAGTGGTTCCAGCGCCTACCTCACAAGTGCAAGATCCTGAGTTCGATTCCGGTAACCACATACAACGCTGGGTGTGGAGACTCATGCCCACCAGCAATCAATACCACATACCACAGTGCCGGGCATGGTGGCTCACGCCTGTAATCCCAGCACTTGGGAGGCAGAGGCGGGAGGATTGCTGAGTTCCAGGCTTGTCTGGGCTACATAGTGAGCTCAGGGCCAGCCTGAATTACAAAGCGAGACCCTGTCTAAAAAAAAAAAAAAAAAAAAAACTGCATAGCATATTGTGGGGCTTAAATGATTCCATAAATAATTGTAAGAGTGTATTTTACACGAGTATTATATTTAAAAGGCACACTCTGCTCGTAACAGCATTTTAAGGAAAACCATCATTTAATGAAAGCGATAGTTTTACAGAATTATTAAGCAATCTATAAAGTCCTTAGATTTTAGTAGCCCACCTTAGCCCAGACTTTGTAAGTCTGCTTTTACATTTGTAAAACCTGTTACATTGCCTTTAAGGACTGTGAAGAAAACTGTGAAATGTGCCCACATCTTGTTGGTACACACAATTAATAAACCTATTCTTTTCTTTCCCATAGTCTTTTATTTCACATTCAACTCTTCTTTCCAAAAGTCTTCTGCAATTTTGATATTCTCTGAAAACACTCCTAGGCCTAAAGGACAAAGTGGCCTCTTTGTCAAGATTTGGCTTTTCTCACACATCAAGGTCAGGAGCCAGTGTTATCATAGGTGGGATTTGCGCATGAGGCAAGGCTGTACCCCTGGTATACAAGGTGCTCGGTGTGCACTCGCCCAGGCAAGATACCTAGGATCACACTGAAGCTTCAGGAGTCCTCCGTCCGTGGAACCGTGTCGTGGCTTTCCTGCAACCCAAGGACTAGCTATGGCAGGCCCGAGATACAGAGCCGTGAACGATTCACGCGACCTGATCCTCTGGTCCCCAGAATGCACTACCAGCGAGCACAGGTGAAGGCCCTGACTGCCGAAGCGGGGCTGAGTACCTACGCGCATCACTAACAGAGCCATCGCCGACCCCCAGCTGCGCTCAGAGAAGCTCAGTAACTCAGTTGCGCAGAGGTGCGGTATCCAGCTGGCCGGGCAGCAGCAGCAGCCCCTGTGACGTCAGATCAGCGCACCCGCCGGCCGCAACCGGGTTGTGGCGCCCGGCTTTCCGGCGCGAGTGTCTGCGAGCGCGGCGGCGCACTGCGCGTGCTCCGCGCTCGGACGCGAAGAGGTTGGGTCTGGAGCTCGAAGGAGATGCGTGATTGGCTGGCGTTGTGCTGGGGTTCACTGGCCCTTTCGGCAGGGGTAAAACAATAAGAGGGGGCGGTGGCCAAGGGGGCGGGACGTCCGTGTTCCTGTTCGGTGGCCGCAGCGTCGCTTCCAGCGAAGGTGGTGGTTGTGTGCTAAAAGAACTCAGGGCTCTGAGGCTTCCGAGGCTTTAGGTTTGTTCAGGGGGAGAGGCAGCGGACAAGGAGATCCCGCGACGGCCAGTGCTCGGCGACTCTCCCACTGCGCCCCACTCGACGCACCCGCCGCGGTTGTTGGCTGGAGGTGTGTACGGGGGCGGTAGGCCTGTGTGGTGGCCGGGAGGGGACATTCCGTGTGCTCTCGCAGCAACCGTCCGGCGCACGAGCGTCGGAGGGGCTGTGGCGAGAGACATTGTTATCGCCGGCTGCGTACGCCAAGTCTGCGTGGAAAAGCCGAGCCTGTCCTCCAAGGTGAGGGGCGGACGCGCGCGGGGCGGGCAAAGGGCATAGGGCTCTGGCGGCCCAAAGAGCGTTCCGAGGAGACTCCGTGAGGGGCAGGCTTTTCGGGTGCCGGCGCGTTTGCGGCGCTGCTTCTACGGGGACGCGGTCGCCGCCCTGCCCATGGGGGAGGGGGAGCACGGCAGGAGCGACGCAGATGCGAAAGTCGCGGCCTCCGGGCACCATTTCTGCGCCGGAAACCGGATCCGGCGCGGAGGCCACGGCTTCCCTTGCCGGCGCTCGGGCCTCGGTGTCTTCACATTTCACCCCTGGGCGCTGCCTTTCGGTTTAAACCTGTACACTTCAACCACTCGGGGCAGCAGGTCCCCCGTATACACTGGAACGAGGTTTAGGAGCTGTGCTTTCTTACAGGGAAGGAAAACGGAGAGGAACTTGAGTTCCCCTACATCGTGTGCGTTTTGGTAGTCTGATCTAATCGGATTTTCCCTGAGTTATTAAAAGCAGATTTCCTAAGGTGGTCCCTGTGTTACTTTGGGGCGAATATAGATTTGTACCTGCACTTTTCTGCCTGGACCGCCGCCGCCGCCACGGTGTAAGCAGCATTTTAATGGATTTTGCAGAGAAGGTACCTTTGGCTTTTGAAAAAACAGAACGCACACACTCGAACTAGAATAGGAAAGTCTTACTCTTCTGGCTTTCCTTAAGATTGTCGTCTTACTAATGGGTCAAGGTACTCAAGTATCTTTAAGGTTAATGAGCCTTGTGCTAACTTCCAAACGTTAGCATTGCAGGTACCTGGGTCTAGGAACCATTAACTACAGCTGAGTGGAAGATGACTGATTCTTTGTCCGCTCCATATTTGGCAGTTAATACAGCCTTGGGCTTGTGAACAAAGTTTCTTAGTAAATACTTAGCCACAGAAATCCGGTGGTCCTTTTGTTATTCAAGATTCTGTTCGTAAAGATTTGCTCCGTTTGAGCCTTAGGGTTGAATTGGGTATTGTTTTCTTTGGTACTAAGTCTTCCCCCCTTCACATTTTTAGTTTTAGTCCTGTATGATCTTCCAGTATGATTTGATCTCTGTGCTTTTTTTAAGTTCTGAAAAATTATTAGGGATCTCGGGGATCGCTTCCCGTCTTAGAGCTGTGGTAATGCAGTTTGTTGGATGTTAGGGGGATTATACCGTGAACGTGAACAAGGATGAGCAATAGAATGAACCAGAGTGCAGCAGATGGGATCAGAAGTGGCAGGTGAAGAAAAAAGTTAATTGGTAACGTAATCAACAGCTAGACTGACCTGAGTGTTTGTGTTGATATTTGACATAGGAGAAACTAAGTTTCAGTGTCAGTTAAGGAAAATTCATACTCAAAAGTGTTTTTAAATCCTAACAGCTTCTTTATCGACCACCAACATTGAGAATTATTTTCCCAAAGTGCTTCAAAAAGACTTTTTTCCACATATTTTATGTTGAGTATGAGGACCTCTTCCAGTGGTACAGTTGTTTCAGGATTTAAGTAGAATTTGACAAATGTGCTGTAGTCTGTATTGTAATAAACTTGTTTTAATAGTAAGTAGATTCTTCCAGAACTCCTGGCAATAGAATCAATTTTTTGTGCAACAGCTTATTTTTATTTTCTAATTTCTATGTATTATATCCTGTTTTGCTACCATAGTAGGAGTACTGGGAATGATGGTTGTACTTTCTGTTGCTTATTGTCCTGTTATATTCTCTTTTTGCTACTCCTAGATGTTTTGTATAAGGTAAAAGTTGGATTTTTAAGTTAATTTTTTATAATTTTTTCTTTCTTTGGCTTTTCTTCCAAAGAGAGTCTTAACAAGATGTACCTAATGAAGACTTCACTAGAGGCAGACAGCCTAATTTCAGATTCTTAAAACTATAACCGAGAGACCTTAATCTTCTTTTCTTTAAACTCTCACTGTCTTTTGTAATGATGCTAATAGCCTATTTCAAAGAGATTTTTAAAAAAGCAAGCCTGTTGGTTAGATGTTAAAGGATAATATAAATGTATGCTTTTCATTTTCGTGGAGCACCTGTCCTCTCTTGGTCTTATCATTATATCTTGAGAGAGACCAGATCTTGATGTTTGTCCAGGCTGGTTTCCGCCTCCTGAACGGCCATATGTACTGGATAAGGCAAAGGATTTCATTTCCATATGGGAACGATTGGGCACTTAATAATGTCCAAAATTAAAAACTTGCCTCCTTACCTGTATGGCCTGACAAAAGAAAGAACTTAAGTCCTAACTTTATTTCTGTCATTGTTCTTCAGTCTTGTTTGAAACTTAGTTGAAGGTCACCACTCCACAAAGATAAAAGTACTGTTGTGATAGTCACTTTAGACCAAAATCATTAGCAGTTTGGTCAATTTCCAGTATTGATACAGGTCTGGCAGGTGAAAATGAATGTGGTCCTTGGCTCAATAAGGATTGCCAAGCTGTGAGGTCTCCAGAAGGAACCCTAGCGGAGAAGCTGGGTCAAACATACTCACCATGTTTTCTGGTACAGAGAACTGCAACCTGTTACTGGAAATACTAGACATAAGATCTAGAAGTCACTTTGTTTTGATTTTTTGATTTTGTAGGGAGGAAGGTGGCACTGGGAATTGAACCCAACTACATAGCCCATGCATGCCCCCTCTTAAGTTTTGAGATGGAATCTCCTATGACTTCACTAAATTACCCAGGCTGTCTTTGAGCTTGTGATCCTCCTGTCTCAGCTCCACAGTAGCAGGGATAACAGAAGTATGTCACCAGGATAGGCTGACTTTTTAATAGAAAATGTGATTTTAAAGTTTTCGTTTCAGCCATTTTTTTCAAGCATTGAAATAGCTACCAAGAATGACAGGTGGTGAGTGAATTTCCTGCCGTTTGATTTGATGCTGTAAATTGCAATGTCCCTTCTCCAAAATGCTTGGGATGAGAAATATTTGGATTTGAGGTTTTTTTGTTTTTTTGTTTTGTTTTGTTTTTGAGACAGGATCTTGCTTTGTAGTTCAAGCTGGCTCTGAGCTCACTATGTAGTCCAGGCAAGCCTCGAACTCAGCAATCCTCCTGTCTCTCCCTCCTGAGTGCTGGGATTACAGGCATGAGCCACCACCCCCAGCACTGTGGTATGTGGTATTGATGGCTGGTGGGCGTGAGTCACCACGCCCAGCATTGTATGTGGTTAGTGGGGATCGAATTCAGGACCTTGCGCTTGCGAGGCAGGTGCCGGAACCACTAAGCTAAATCTCCGGCCCAGATTTCACAATGATTTTAACCAGGGTGTTCCATTTCAGCTTTCTTGATTTTTATCTTCTTTTGATGGGTAATTTTTAAGCACATGTAGACTTTAGCCATTAATATTTTGTCAGCACTATTGTCACTATGTAGACATAATGTCAGAATATATTTTTAGTTGTGCTATCATAGTAATGCTAAAGTAAAATTTTACTCGTTTCTTCTCCCGTGGGGATGCAATCCAGAGCCTCACACCTGTGCATTATTCCTGAGTTACATCCCAAGCACATACATACCATTTATTGTAGAGCTTTATTTGCTAGCCACTAACTTGAATCTGGTAATTACCAAAAACTAAAGGAAAATTGAAAAATACTTTGAAATGTAGAGTTAATACATGTTTCTTGTTCTATTCAGAAAATTCAATTTGTGTAGACTTCTACTTATAACTCAGATTTTGATTCTGTAACGTGCTTTTTTTCAAAACAGATTTGTAGCATTCTGCAGATTGTAATTACTGCTTAATTTTTGTGAATATTCTTGTTGGAATTTATAATTTTAAACTTTTTAACATTTTTAAGGATTCCCAGTACAGTCATAACAGTAAAAAACCACCTTTGTGCACAGTTCTAATTCTTTGAGCAGACATTTAGTCATGAACACCACTGATGTCAAGCTTGAAGATACTCCCATTATTACCCCCTAGAAATTCCCTCAAGGTCCAGTCCTTAACTTCCCTACTATCTCCAGCTCCTCTTCTGAGTCACCTCTTACACAGTGTCTTATCAGTAGAATTGTATTGATTTAGCCTTTTGTGTCTGATTTCTTCAGCTTATAGTAATGCTTTTGAAGTTAATTCACGTTGTTACAAGTGCCAGAGATTCCACTGCTGCACAGTACTCAAATTTTCAGATTTACTATAAATATTTATTCACCTTATTAATGGACTGTTGGATTAGTTCCAGTTTGGAGATATTTATTAATAAAGTACCATAAACAATATAAGGACTTTGTATACAATGTTTTCATTCGTCTCGGGTAAATACTTTGATGTGGGATTACAGGTATTGTGGGATATGGTTAATTCTACCATAACTAATTCTACCATTAAAAAACTACCATACTGGGGCCAGAGATTTAGCTCAGTGGTTCCGGCGCCTGCCTCGCAAGTGCAAGGTCCTGAGTTCAATACCACATACCACAGTGCTGGGCGTGGTGGCTCACGCCTGTAATCCCAGCACTCGGGAGGCAGAGGCAGGAGGATTGCTGAGTTCGAGGCTTGCCTGGGCTACATAGTGAGCTCAGGGCCAGCCTGAACTACAAAGCGAGACCCTGTCTCAAAAAAAAAAAAAAAATAACTACCATACTGTTTCTCAAAACCTTTTCTTTTTAGCAGCTGTTCTCCATTTTTGGCAGTTACTAGTGTTTCTGGATTTATAATGTTAGCTATTATTACAGGTGGTTTTATCATGTCATTGTGGTTTTACTGCCTTATTTCTAATAATGAGTAATTGTGTTCATCTTGTGTTTTTTTCTTGGTGAAGGCTATGCAGTATGATCAAAAAATACAGTGACTTTAAATACTTTATAAAGTTCATTACAGTAAAAGACATTGCCATTAATCTCTCTCAAAATACTCCCCCTGATGTTTAGCACATTTACCTCTTTTTTTGCTACTTTCTGAAGCAGTTCTGGAAGACCTTTTTGAGTGACTAATTGCACTGACACACCTTGATGTCCTGAATG
>PVIC010049755.1:0-13008 GCA_004025085.1 Thryonomys swinderianus | reverse complement strand
GCAATCCTCCTGCCTCTGCCTCCCGAGTGCTGGGATTACAGGCGTGAGCCACCACGTCCGGCATTGTGGTATGCGGTGTTGATTGCTGGTGGGCGTGAGTCTCCACGCCCAGCATTGTATGTGGTTTCCGGGGATCGAACTCAGGACCTTGCGCTTGCGAGGCAGGCGCCGGAACCACTGAGCTAACCCTCCGGCCCAGGTCACACTCCTTTAACTTGGCCTTCCTTAGTCCTACACTAAACTGAATCTCTCAGCACCATTCCCTTTCAAAAGTCTCCCAATAAAAGGACAGACTTTGGCCAAGGATTTAGCTCAGTGGTTCTGCTGTCTCCCTTGCAAGGCCAAGGTCCTGAATTCAATCCCTGATACCACAAACCACAACGCAGGGCATGGTGACTCACAACCAAAGAGGCAGGAGGACTGGTGTGAGTTCGAGGCCTGCTTGAACTACAGTGAGACCCTGTCTGAAAAAAAAAAAAAAAAAACAAAAGACTTGTTCTCTTATCCTGGGACATCTCCCCACCTACAGCCCCTCTTCTGCACACCCCCACCCCCACCCTGTAGGGCTGCCACCCTGGTAGGCGGGGCTGATCACCTTCTGACGACAGCTTTAAATCCCTCTCGCCAGCCTTGTCCCACACCCTTGGGTGGAAATGAGCTGAGTGGGGGCGAGAGAAAAAGACTTCTTGGCAAGGACCCTAGACGGAAACCTGCCGGAAAAGTGGGCATGGATGAGAAGGAGAGGGTGTGCCTAGTCTTTGTGGCAGGGCCTTCCCTGTTTTTCTTTGGGGTCACTGTTCATCTATTGATGGCTTCTTACGCTGGACCCCTCTGGAATCATGAGGGCTGCAGTGATGGACCCGATGGCTGTCTTGCTGCTCACACCCTGGGAAGATGACCTTGCTCAGATACTGTGAGGAAGGGGAGGCATCCGTGCTGCCAGGGAGTGGAACAGAGACCCCCGTGGGTGACAGCCCCTCCCACAGCGTGGACATGCTGATACCCACAGATGGCATAGGATCTCCAAATAATTCAGTAATGTAAGGGAAATACTGTAGTGCCACAGAATGAGATAATTCCACATCGGGGCCCACGGCGGAAATTAAAATATGGAAGTTTATTCATGAACATGGACTTCAGGGGTTTTTAAAGGAAAAAACTGGTGGTTACAGAAATGAGGTAAAGGGCAATCACACTGTTATCCTTGCAGACCACAGCTGCAAGTACAAAAGTCTGGCTATCTTTTTTTTTTTTTGCTTTTTGAGACAGGGTCTCGCTTTGTAGCTCAGGCTGGCCCTGAGCTCACTATGGTGCCCAGGCAAGCCGCCGCAACTCAGCAATCCTCCTGTCTCTGCCTCCTGAGTGCTGGGATTACAGGCGTGAGCCACCACTTCCGGCATTGTGGTATGCGGTGTTGATTGTTGGCGGGCATGTCTCCACACCCAGCATTATATGTGGTTACCGGGGATCGAACTCAGGTCCTTGCGCTTGCTAGGCAGGTGCTGGAACCACTGAGCTAACCCTCTGGCCCAGTCAGGCTATCTTAACAGATCATACAGTTTTACAATCTACCACTATCCTTAGGATACATCCCATACCTCCCAGGGAGATTGTTTTATCTTTTGGGAAGGGTTGTACAGGCAAGGTCATACAAGGGCAATGTGCAGGTGTTAGGTAAAAGGTCACATTCCTTGAGAACTTGTTTGGAGGTTCTAGCAGGGGAGCATAGCTACTCGTATACCCTTGACCGAGGAAACGGTCCTCCTCTATCGGGGGTGGTCGTCCTCTTCAACCGAGGGTGCAGCTTCGGGAGGGACGCACATGGAGCGGTGAGGGAGGAAGGGGACACCCGCCTAGAGCCAGATCAGCCGAATCAACCCTGGTGATCAATGGGGTGACAGATGTCGCAGCCAGATCACCCTCACATCTAAAAGGTCACATTCCTAAGGCTTTGTTTGCCTAGGGACAGGGGGTAACATAAGACAGAGTAACTGGTTATGTGAGTCTTACAATTTGAACTCCCAGCCCAGGTGAGCCTCGAACTCAGCAGTCCTCCTGCCTCTGCCTCCTAAATGATGGGATTACAGACGTGAGCCACTACACCCCACTACACCCCATATTGTGGTGTGTGGTACTGATTGCTGGTGGGCATGAGTCACCATGCCCAATATTGTTGTATGTGGTTAGTGGTATCGAACCAGGGACCTTGCGCTTGCTAGGCAGGTGCTAGAACCCCTGAGCTAAATCTCCAGCCCTGCTATGTTTGGGACACACCAAGTTTGTATTCTCTAAAACTGAACCATGAACTCTAGGAACCATGAAGGTTAAGAGCGGGAAGAATTTATTGAGAGAAAGATATCTTCTGTCTAAGAGAGACAGAAGGGGACCAGACAGTGGGTTGCCTGCCAATTCTAAGGTTCTCAAAGAGTACTTTCAGCAAAGCCAGGAGGTGAGGCAGTTTCAAGGTGGGACAAAACTATAGTCAACTAATAAGATTGAAAGTGTAATTGCTTAGGAAATATTGATCCAAAGGAAAATCCCAAGGTGGGGTATGAGGTGGGTTGACTGGGATCAATAAGATTGCAAATATAGTTGCTTGGGTGATATTGATTAAGTGGGGAAGCAAGTCACAAAGCAAGGAACAAAGATTTCGGGGAAGGAATGGGCTAAAGAAGTTTTGGTCCCCACCAAAGTTGATGGATGCCTATTTAGAATATCAGTCACTGCTATTTACCCCTAGGGGAAATAGGTCAGCCTAATTCTTTTTTTAATCCTGGCCCTCAGTAAATGGGCCTCAGTTGTCTTCTGAATTGACTCCCTCAAGGCCCAGCCTCTGCTAACTGCCTATGATACATCCAACTCACTTAGCTGTCTAGAATAATGCGGTAAGGCATGGTGACCAGAGAACACTTCAGGCTGTGTTTTGTAGCCCAGTGGGCACTGGTTTGGCCTCACCAATCCTCAGCCTCCCCACAAAACACTCCCCTCCAAAGCGTCTCCCCCAGAGGCCTTCTGTGGGGAGCCCTCCTGCACACAAGTCCTGGACCTCAGATTAAAGTCTTTTGTTTTTAATTATGTGATGGCTAAATTGATAAATTCCCAGACTGGGCTCAAACTTGTAATCCTCCTGCCTCAGCCTCTCAGAATGCAGGAGATTACAGGTGTGTGCTACAGTCCCCACCGAGAGTTTCCCAGCCTATTCGCCCATCCCTGCCTCCAGGGCAGCTTTCATAGGACCAAAGCCCCTCCGGAAGTTCAAACACCTTTCACCAGGCCCCAGCCACGCCCCTAGTCATTTCCCTTTGCTCCTATTGGTCACCCGGCCTCCAGCTCAGGCTGTATTGCTCTGGCTCACGTGGCTCAGGGTGCCCCTCAGCAAAGGGGGTGGAGTCCAGACCAGGGTTCAAGGTCAGCGGACTAGGCCAGAAAAAGGGTGCTAGAGAGCTCCAGAGAACCCTGTGCGACTCCCCTGTACAGCATGGAGGCCTCCTCCAGCCTCCTCCACAGGGGTCTCCAAGTGTTTGCCGTCCTGCAATGGGTCTTCTCCTTCCTGGGACTTGGTGAGTCCCCAGAGCTCCAGGACCCAGGCAAACCTGGCAGCTGTGTTCTGCTTCCCCGTTACTCCCAGGGAGGCAGGGCGGGGACCTGTGGGGTCCTTGAAGGAGCCCGGTGGGCAGGCACGCAGAAGGGCCTGAACTCCCCAGAACCGGGGAAGCGGCTGGGGAGACCCGGTCGATCACCTGGGTTGTGAGAGCCTCTCGTCCCCAGCCCAGGTGTGCCTGGCAGTCTTACTCCTCGCTGCCCTGGGCCGGGCCTGGGTTCTTGCGGTCCTCTACCTGACCTGGCTCTACAGAGACAGACACACACCCAGGGCCGGAGGCCGCCGCTCAGCCTGGGTCCGAAACTGGGCCATCTGGAGATATTTCTCTGATTACTTTCCCATCACGGTGAGAGTCCTGGGAATGGCGTGCTGGGGACAGCGGGAAGGGGCTTCAAATTATACTCTTTGGGGCACCATCCCCCAAAGCCCAGTCTCCCCAGTAAATGGCTCCACATCTGCTCCCTAGCTGGTTAAAACCGCAGAGTTGGATCCCTCCCAAAACTACCTCTTTGGCTTCCATCCTCATGGGGTCCTGGTCGTGGGAGCCTTCGCCAACTTCTGCACTGAGGCTACCGGCTTCTCCCGCCTCTTCCCCGGCCTGTGCCCGCACCTGCTCATGCTGCCCTGTTGGTTCCAAATCCCTTTCTTCCGGGACTACATCATGACCAGCGGTAAGGAGGCGCTGAGCCCAGCTTCAAGACCCCTACGCGCGGCTGTCGTCTTCCTCTTCTGTCGGGGGGGGGGGTCTGGGCCAGCTCTGCCTCCCCCTTCTTCTCTGTAAGCCCCACCATCCCGTCCATCCCAGACCCGTCTACCCCCCAGGCTTGGTCTCCTCGGACAAGGCCAGCGCAGCCTATCTGCTGTCCCGTCCAGGCGGCGGCCAGGTGGCCGTCCTCCCAGTGGGGGGGCCCCTGGAAGCGCTGGAGGCGAAGCCTGGTGCCCTGAGCCTGCGCATCCGGAATCAGAAGGGATTCATTAAGCTGGCGCTGGAACACGGGTGAGGAGGCTCAGCGATGCCACCGGGACTGCCCTGGGGGATGAGAGGCGAGGGTGGGAGCCAGCCGTCGCCTGTGTCCCCAGGGCCTCCCTGGTGCCTGTCTTCTCCTTTGGGGAGAACGAGCTCTTCGAGCAGTTCCCGAATCCGCCCGGTTCGTGGCTGCGGCGGGTGCAAGAGGCGCTGCAGCCCCTCCTGCGCGTGGCCCTGCCGCTGTTCCACGGCCGCGGGGGGCTCCTGCTGCCCTTCCGCGCGCCTATCCGCACAGTGGGTGAGCCACGTCCCAGGGGCGGCGCGTGGGGCCCCGGGCGCAGTCCCCTCACCTGGCCCCGAACCCCGTCCGGGCGGATCCCGAGGGCAAGGGCCGACAGGCCAGCGGCTGAGCTGGGCCGTCCCATCGCCCCGTCCCTCCCGCAGTGGGCGCCGCGATCCCGGTGCAGCGATGCCCGCGGCCCAGCCGCGCGCAGGTGGACGAGCTGCACGCGGTCTACGTGGAGCGCCTCACAGGGCTCTTCGAAGAGCACAAGGCGCGCTGCGGGGTCCCCACGGACCGGCACCTCGTGCTCACCTAGCCCCGCCCCGTGCCCTTGACCACTGCAGATGGGGGAGTGGAATTAAAGGTGGGAACGGACCGTGGCGCTGGCATGTTTGTGCGTGGTGGGGGAGGCAGGGGCCGCGGCCTGCGCCGCTCCGGGGAGGCACGAGCACTCCCAGACCTGCAAGCTGACCAGGGTGCTCCTGCTGGACATCACTCCCGCTGACCCGAGGGCGTCCTCAGATCAGCTCAGAAGGCCCAACAGTCTCCCCCACACACTCTGACCTTTGAGGAAGGGGCCTATCACCTGCCAGAGTGCACCCAGATCTCCGTCCTCTGTCCTCTGCATCTGGGAGCCCTGCTGACTGGCAGACAGCAGCTCCCGGGAGGGACGAATCACTGCTCCTGCCACCGGTGAGAAGCCTTTGGAAGCAGCGGCTGGAAGCAGGGGGTGCCGACCTCTGGGTGCTGGCTGTCCTCTCGCTGGGTGGGAGGGCTGGAGAGGGTGACTGTGCTGCTGGCCTGGGAAGGGGACCCGGAGAAGGCCATGCTGGGTGCAGGACTAAACGACCGAGTTGCAGAATGCAATTCAGTTTTCTCTCTCACCTTCCCGTCTTCTTCCTCCTCCTGGCTTTGCTCTAGACTTTGTCTTCTCGGTGTGACTGTCCCTGGGCCCACCAGGCCTCACTGCAGTGAGCTCTGGACAGGGTCCCCTTGGCAAGAGATGGGGACAGGTGCTTGCAAGGACCCTGCCACCGGCTCCTGCCCATAGGTGGAAGGGATACTGTGTGGGTGAGGAACTTGAGGATTTGGAAACACCAGAGATGATTTTCCTGTCAAAACCATGGGTCCCCTCCTGAGAGAGCCTCCCCCTCCCACCCCGTACATCCCACCCTTTCACAGCCTTCGCCTTCCTGGAGTCTGCACCCCATTGCCTCTGTTCTGGTGGGGGTCCGGTAGAGTTGTGTACGTGTCCTTGAGCCCTCCTAGGGCCCTGAACTCTGACCTCTTTCCAACTAGTGTCTGGCCTCCGCCTCCCCCTTCTTCCTGATCCCCTGCAGCCGGTGAAGACGAGAGAGTTGCCCCAGATGGGAGTGTGTGCCGGGTGCCCACCCACATGATCTCCCGGGCCCTGGACTCCTCTGTGATGTCTCCATGGGCATCAGGGGCTTCTCTCAGCCCTTCCCGGGGCTTTAGCTTTTTGGCCACTTCCTCCTTCTGGTCTTTGGAGAACATATGTTCCATAGTGAGCCTCAAGTCGAGTGGGAGGGGCACCCACAGGCCAGAGTGCCCCCTACTCCCACCAGGACCCCTCATGGGGCACAATGATCTGACTTGAACATTGGCCTGGCTGGCAGTGGGCATCAGTGAATAGCTCCCTGTTGGCTGGCATGGGAAAGGGGAGTGGGGTGTGGAAGACACAGGACACGGGCGCATCCTTCCTGTGCCACGAGTGTAGTGAGGGACCTGGGGCCATGATGGGGTGTGACTGCTTCCCACCTTCTTGCATCCATAGGGTTCATCCTATCCCAGCCCCAGCTCAGGCAGGCTGTGGTCATTCTGTCACGGGCACACAGGTCCCACGGAAGCATCGTGTCACACCATGAGAACACAATGGCTTCGTGTGCCTGGCGCTGAGTCTTGGGTGAGTGGACGTGCATATCCTCATGGCCAGAATGAAGAAGCAGCCCACCTGGGGCTACAGGTTTTCTCAGCCCCTGACATATGGGTCCTTTCCTTACCTGACTCTGCTAGCTCCTCTATCATACTCTTTCCAGAGGGTCCCTCCCACTTCGAGCAAGGCCAAGCCACAGGGCAAATAGCAGTGCCATGGGGCTCAGGACTTCATCCCAAAGGTGAGACTTCAGGCTGGTTTACCTGTGAACCTCGCTACGAACCTCTCTCGACACAGATATTGGAGATATGAAGCCTGAATGCGGAAATGGCCATTGAAGGCCCAAAGCACGACCATTTGTCAAGAAAAGTGAGCCCTTTCTTCTAGCTCTTCCTTTGCACCCACAGTTATGTGCTTCGAAAGGTCTTGGCAAGCAGCATCATAAGGTATGGGAGGGATTTCTAGCCTCGAGTGCCCAACCCGGACAGTACGGGAAATGGACATCTCTGTATTTGTCAGCTTCCCATCACTATAATAAATAACCTGATGTAATCAGATTATAGATAAAAGATTAGCTGAGGGTGGTGACACAAGCCTGTAATCTGAGAACTCTGGGAGGCTGAGGCAAGAGGATTTCAAATTCAAGCAAGTTCTTCAAAAGCTAAAACTTTGAAATTTAGCAACTTATCCAGATCCTGTCTCAAAATAAGGACTGGGAATATAGCTCAGAAAGACAGACAGAGAGTAGTGGTAATTATGAAACAATTGCGGAGGGTTCAGAGCAGAACGGGTGCGCTCTGTCATTCTGGGCCAGCATGAGGCATCATGGCAGAAGTGAGGTGAAGCAAAAGTACCTGACACATGGCCAGGATGCCAGGAAGAGGAGGCAGAGGACATACTGCCCCTTCCAGGCCATGCCCACGATCTAACTTCTTCCACTGAGTCCCAGCTCCTAAAGGCTCCTCATCCCCGCCCCGCTAGGGCCCCATGCTGGGCCCTGAGGCCCCAGTATATGGCCTTTGGGAGACACTGCTGCAAACCCCAGCAACCCTCCCTCTCCTCTGGAAACCCTGCAGGCCCTCTAGGTGCCTGTGCTCCTCCGGGAAGAATGCTATCTTCACACGAAGGCACTGGCTGCAGGCTCCTGGAGGCATCTGTGGCAGGTCACCTTGGGGTGACTCACGGGCCTCTCCTTGCCTCTTTGTGGCCACCCCTGGGCCTGCTGCCCATCGGGTGTCCATCCCCACTCATGCATTTCTCCTTCCCCTGGGCCCCAGAGCTGCAGACCCCCAGGAGCAAGTTGGCTGTTGGCATGCACTCCGTGTGAAGGCCGCGCAGCAGCGGTTCTCAGACCACAAGAGAGGCCGCTGTGCCCGAGTCCCGGGCGCTGACGCCTCTGGCTCCTGCCACGCTCCGTCCTTCCGTGGGTGCGTGTCCCACCACAATCCCCTTCCTGACTGTGCAGAGTTGCCACCTTGCCCGGGACCCTAGAACCCTGTATCCACCTCCCAGGGGCCCCTCTGAGCGGGATTTGGGGGAAAGGAGAAGTTAGGGCGCATGGTGGGACATTGTGAACCAAAGCCGAACTTGGCTGAGGGTACCTAGCATGATGGAGGGACGGAGGGATCCTCAAGGGTAGAAAACATAGGTAGGTACATCACGGCCTCTGCACCTTACCAAATCTTTTAGTATTTGTGTGTTCACATTTCGTGAACCCCCCAGGACCCTCCCCCTTACTCTGAACACACTGATCCCATCATTCCTTTCGCTCTCGGAAGCAGCTCTGAAGTCTTCTTTCATGAAGGCCTTTAACTGTGCTCCCATGGCTGCCTTGATGTCCTGAACTGATTCAAAAGTTTCTGCTTCATAGTCACTTTGACTTTTGGGAAGAACCACACAGTGATCAGATCCAGTGAAGAAGATGGATGACAATTTCCCCTGTTCTTGGGAGCTTTCTTCTGGAAGGCATTCAGCAGTATTCGCTGTATTTTGATCCCATCTAGTAAAGACTCATGAAAGGGTTTCTAGGCCAAGCATGATGGCACATGTCTATAATCCCAGCACACAGGAGGCTGAGGCAAGAGGATCACTGTGAGTTGGAAGCCAGCCTGGGCTGCAGAGTGAGACCTTGCCTAGAGAAAAACAAGAAATTTGGAACATGGCAAGATGTGTATTCAAATCAAGGGGGAGAATTCTGACAGATTCATGGTAATGTGTCTTCTGGTATAATAATTTTTACATTTAAACATTCACAGGCCGGAGATTTAGCTCAGTGGTTCCGGCGCCTGCCTCTTCAGCACAAGGTCCTGAGTTCGATCCCTGGTAACCACATACAATGCTGGGCGTGGAGACTCACGCCCACCAGCCATCAATACCGCATACCACAGTGCCGGGCATGGTGGCTCACACCTGTCATTCCAGCGCTTGGGAGGCAGAGGCAGGAGGATTGCTGAGTTAGAGGCTTGCCTGGGCTACATAGTGAGCTCAGGGCCAGCCTGAACTTTAAAGCAAGACCCTGTCTAAAAAACAACATTCACCACATTTGTGAATGAGACCCTGTAAGCCTGACTCTGAGTCTCTAATATGCTGTCCATCTCCAAACACTAATGCTTGTCATGGGTCAGGGGCCCAAGAGTCACTTCCCAGCCATTTGCTTCGAATATGTCTCGTGTGTCTGAATTAGCTTCTCAGAATTCAAGGTCTATTTATTATTGAGCATCCCTAGCCTGAAGATTCAAGAACCCAATTCTCCAACTTTTGAAACTTTTCAAGTGAAAAAGTCCACACTTCACTTCATGTGAGGGGTCTCAGTCAAAATGGACTGAAAATATTGTCTCTGGGAGGCTGAGGCAGGAGGATTGAGAGTTGGAAACCAGCCTGGGTGGCCAGGTGTGGTAGAGCATGGCTGTAATCCCACCACTCTTGAGGCTGAGGCAGGAAGATCACTACAAATTAAAGGCCTGCTGGGCTACATAGTAAGGCTTTGTCTCAGAAGGTGGGGGTACAGAGGATTTAGCTCAGTGGCTTAGCACCTGCCTGGCAAGTACAAGGTCCTAAGTTCAATCCTCAGTACCAAAAAAAAAAAGGAAACCAGGGCCAGAGATTTAGCTCAATGGTTCTAGTGCCTGTCTTGCAAGCACAAGGCCCTGAGTTCGATCCTGGTAACCACATACAATGCTGGGTGTGGTGGCTCACACCTGTAATCCCAGCACTTGGGAGGCAGAGGCAGGAGGATTGCTGAATTCGAGGCTTGCCTGGGCTACATAGTGAGCTCAGGGCCAGCCTGAGCTACAAAGTGAAACCCTGTCTCAAAAAAAAAAAAAAAAAAAGGAAACCAGCCTGTATAACTTAGTAACTTACCAAGACATTGTCTCAAAATAAGAAAATAAATAAATTAAAAGGGCTGAAGATGTAACTCGGTGCTTAGAACCTGGGTTCGATTTCCAGTGTCAACAACAACAAAGACTAAACAACTCTAAGCCTAGTGTTTTGAGGCTTGCACACCAAAATCTCACTTGCTGCAGGCTGCAGTGTGGGCATCAGGCAGGCTTTTCCCTGTGATCCTCCCCTAAGGGGCAGAGGCACCAAGGTCCCATGGGAGCCAGAGCTCCTGTGGGATCAGGTATCTTTGCACCTTCCTCCAGCTGCCTGCTGCCCTCCATTGCCATGAGGAGCAGTGAATAGCCAGCATCTGTGTAAGGCAGCCAGAGTTGGAAAAAGTGACAAATGGAATGTTTGTGCAGGACCAGGAGGCAGGTGAAGAAGCTTTAGTCCCTATCAACCTCTGTTTGAAATCCAAGGCCAAAGTGTCAGGTGTTAGGTGTGGAGAGGGACTGGCCAATGTTGGAGTTCAAGCTCTGTCCCTGGAAGTTTTGGTGTTCATGTGTGGACGTTGTGGTATGGGGCGTGAAGAAACAGAGTGTGTCATAGAAAGGATATCCAAGGGCAGAGGGCCGGGAACAACACCCATGGACAATCACAGGGATAACTCCCTGTATTGGTTTTCCTGTTGCTGATACATGATACTGAACAGGCTAGCACAGGCTAGCCTCAAACTCACAGCAATTCTCCTGCCTCTGCCTCCCAAGTGCTGGGATTACAGGCATGAACCACTACGCCCAGCCCTCTAGGCATTTCTTTCTTTCTTTTTTTTTGAGACAGGGTCTTGCTTTGTAGTTCAGGCTGGCCCTAAACTCACTACGTAGCCCAGGCAAGCCGCCGCAAACTCAGCAATCCTCCTGTCTCTGCCTCCCAAGTGCTGGGAATACAGGCGTAAGCCACCAGGCCCAGCACTGTGGTATGTGGTATTGATTGCTGGTGGGCGTGAGTCTCTAGGCATTTCTTAATTCAATGAGGTTGATATATCAGGATCAACCACAACACTCTCATTAGGACCCCCTCCCCCTCAGCAAGACACGCACTATATCTCTGTGCAGTGTATGTCAGTTTGGCATCCTTCCTGTCTGCCGGAACAGGGTTGCCCATGGCCTCCCCCCACACTATAACCTGCGTGTGTGAACCTCTCTCCAAGATGCCAGCCCAGATGGAGGAAGCTATAGCTTTCAGGTCGGAGACACCTCAGCACATTCCCAAGCATACTCTGCCTTCAGAAGCTGATCCTAGGCTGGCCAAGGGTGAAGGTCATCTGGATGCCACTTCCCTGTGGTCCTGTGCTTTTCTGACCTCCCATCAGCGTTCATGTTGGATAGAAATTGTAGCTGTGGTTCCAAGTGAAACTCCAGGCCCTGCTTGTTACCTAAAAATGTGCCACATGGATGGCCTGGGGCTGGGACAATAGTTTATTGGGAAAAGAAATACGACAATGAGATGAAAGGCACAAGAGTCAAGGGAAGATAATTTATAGAGAGAAAAGGTGAATTTTGACTCCATGGTCAGGTGACTGTGTAGTTTTTGGGCCTGTGGCGGGACAGCTCATCATGGCAGGAACATGCAGTTGCACAAAACCATTCTGCTTAGGAGGCCAAAGAATGAAAGAGGAAGGGCTGGAGTCCCACAGTGCCCTCAAGAACACACCCTAATGACCTAAGGTCCTCTCATGGATTACACTTCTCAAAGTGTCCATCACACAGAAATACTAGCTGCAGGTGCTTGGAAATCTGAGAAAATTGTATTTGCTGCAAGTCGGGCAAATTAGCACAAGAATGCTGTGTGCTGTACCAGGCATGGTGGCACGCATCTCTAATCCGACAGCTAAGAGGCTGAGACAGGCTTGGTGTGTGTTCAAGGCCAGCGTGGGCTACATAGTAAGTTCAAGGTCAGCCTGAACTATTCGATGACAGTTTTTCTCAAAAAAAGGAAAGAGTGCCGTGTGTTGGGTAACGGCAAACATTCCTGTTCGATTTTCTTTCTGCAGAAGCACAAAGTCCAGGGGCAGAGAGAGAAGGCAGGTTGCTAGGTCTCAGAGGGTACTGAGCTCCTCTCCTCTCTTCTTTCTTCTTTCCAAAAGGTATTGGCCTGAGTTGTGGGTGGTTAAGGACTTTCTCTGGGCCTTCTCTCCTCCACATAGCTGGAAGATAATCCCCAAACTGAGATTTCTCCTCGCAATCTGAAGAATATTAAGCTACAAGGTATGACAGAAAAAAACAATGAATGTTTAAAGTTTTAAACATGTATTATTGTAAAAGACACATTGTAATGAAACCCTTTTCAGAATACTCCTCCTCTCTTTTTTTTTCTTTTTTCTTTTTGAGACAGGGTCTCGCTTTGTAGTTCAGGCTGGCCCTGAGCTCACTGTGTAGCCCAGGCAAGCCTCGAACTCAGCAATCCTCCTGTCTCTGCCTCCCAAGTGCTGGGATGATGGGCGTGAGCCACCATACCCGGCACTGTGGTATGTGGTATTGATTGCTGGTGGGCGTGAGTCTCCACGCCCAGCATGGTATGTGGTTACCAGGGATTGAACTCAGGACTTTGCGCTTGTGCGGCAGGCGCTGGAACCACTGAGCTAATCCTCCGGCCCTACTCCTCCTCCCTTGAAACGCACATATCCCATTTTTCTTGCCACTCTCAGAAGCAGCTCTGGGAGTGCTCTTTCCTGAGTATCATGTCTGGCTTACCATGGCTGCCTCATCCTGAACTGATTTATAGGGTGTTAAAAGGAATGAGGGGGGCCGGAGGGTTAGCTCAGTGGTTCTGGCGCCTGCCTCGCAAGCACAAGGTCCTGAGTTCCATCCCCGGCAACCACATACAATGCTGGGCGTGGAGACTCACGCCCACCAACAATCAATACCACATACCTCAGTGCC
>PVIC010049754.1:0-13051 GCA_004025085.1 Thryonomys swinderianus | reverse complement strand
AACTGGAGAGTGGATAAAGAAGATGTGGTTTTTTTACAAAATGGAGTATTACTCTGCCATAAAGAATGACAAGATCGATCCATTTAGGTGCAAATGGAGACATCTGGAGGATATACTAATAAGTGAAATCAATAGATCACAGATAGACAATTTCAGGATCTTCTCTCTGGCATGAACATCTGTAGATGCAAATGAGTTCGAGAAAGTAGGACAGCTTTTATAGAGTGGAATATTTCTATGGGAAACTTGGTGTGGGAATGTGACGAGGGGAAGGAATAAATATGATACAGAAAGAAAATAAAAGAGCATGTGTAAGGGGGGAGGAGGGGGGAGTGGGTAGGGATATGGGTAAAAATGAGAATTAACTTGTGGCATATACTGGTACAAATTTCCCAATGTTATATGTGATTTTGAGATGTATATAAATTGTACCAATAAAGAATTCAATAAAAAAATTGATAAAATTTAAAAAAGCAATGATATGTCTGTTACATGGCAGGGGACATTTTGCTGGAAGTACTAGTAGTTGGTCCTGCTTTCTGTGATCAGTTCTCTTGAATTCCAGTGGCAGTATCCTAGAAAAGCTGCTGGGTGGAGCCATCTTCTCCAGCACAGTTCTAGAACCTTCTGGAAACTTCCACACCTCTACAAGTCTCGATGGAGTCACGTGGCCTGCCCTTGGTGCCAACATAGCTTCTGTCTATGGAGCTTACCCCTGTGCTTCTCCTTTAGCACTGAAGGCAGCATCATTCAATAACCACCCAGTTTCAAGTACAAATATAAACAAAAGCAGCTGGGTGTAGTGGCTCATGCCTGTAATCCCAGCACTTGGGAGGCAGAGGCAGGAGGATTGCTGAGGTTGAGGCTTGCCTGGGCTACATAGTGAGCTCAGGGCCAGCCTGAACTACAAAGCGAGACCCTGTCTCAAAAAAAACAAAAAACAAACAAAAAAATAAATAAACAAAAGCAGTTAAAGCTAGCCTTAGGGAGGTTGATACTTTTTTTTTCTTTACAATATTATTTAAATGCAAATATAAAAATTTAAACAATTTTAAGACCTCTGAGGATGTGCCCTTGTGAGAGAATCACTGTTTTAGGTGAATGAGTTTGTGGGTTTAAGCCATAGTAATTGATTGGGTGCATGGAGAGCTGCAGAAGATTCATGGAGCTCCTTGTCTTGTATGCAGCCTTTTGTAAGTCTGTGTTCCTGTGCTGCAGGACTTTGGTCTGCAAAGTCTTCCCCTGTTGGCATCCATACTCTGCCCACATGACCCTGAAGATCCTCCCAAGAAGAAGCAATGTCAGTTTATGCCCTCCTTCAGTCCGATGGCCACTGACCGCTTTGGTCCATAGGATGGTAGCAAATGTGTAGTAAGCAGAGACTTGACAAGGGCTTGACATTGGATGGAGTTTATGAATGAGCTCAATGTAGCCCCTGGAGGATTAGTGGCTTCATGGAGAATCAGCACTTCCCAGCCAACAGCCAGTCAGCTCTTGGCCTGCGGCCTGCTGGCTGCCAGATGGGTGTGCCACCCAGACCATCAGTCTGTTGAGGAGCCACTCTGACCAGGTGTTGCTCACTGAGACCAGTACTAACTGACTGCTGTTTGAAGGTTCCTACTTTGGAGTGTTTTGCTACCTTAGCAATAAGTTCCTGATACACATTTCTGTTTTCATCTCCAGCCCTTTCTCATTCTTTATTCTGAGACATATCTCTGCTGAGCTGCCCAGGCTGGGCTCTAACTTGCACCCCTCCTGCCTCAGCCTTTCAGAGTGCTGGGATTATAGGCCTGTGCCACCATCTTTGGTTTACACATGCATTTCATGGGAAGAGAAATCTTTTGAGGAGTTCACAGTCGTGTCAGGAGAGATCAGAAAATACTGCCTGAGAAAGAGTAGCTGATGGTTGTGCAAAAGGTTGAAGTGGATTCTATGGGTGTGTTTTAGTGACATCTAAGCCTAGGTCTCAGGTTGGATTAAAATCCCCAGGTAATTGTTGAGAAAACAAATGTGTTCTTCCATTTAGGCCCTTACATTTCTTTGGATGTTATTACTTTAAGGAAAAGTTTATTTGGAACTGAAAGAAAAAAACATAATGGGTTTGAAAAACTGACAGACCCCCATCTCTTTGTTACCCATGCCAGTGGCCACTGAGCTCTGTGGAGTCGTGAAATCGAGCCATCTACCTGGAGTGGATGTCGGAGGGCTGTCTGCACAGAATTGTATCTTTGCAGAGCTGCATGGTGCTTTAAAATCCGCTGTATATAATAAATAGGCTTGATTATGAATACTCATTTCTCATCAGGAGTAGAAGAATGTTTTGTCTCTCAAAAGATAAATTGCATCCTTACCTAGATTAAATATAGCTAGGAGACCTTCATGAACTGGCCCTGCTGTGCAGCTATGGGCTGCGGCCAGGGAAGAGAAGGGAGGACGTGCCAGAAGACACGTCCTTGGAGGATCCTGGGTCTGTGTGGCAAGGTCTTTCCTTAGTGGGCAGTGGGTCGGGCCGCCTGCTGCAAGTACATCCACCAGGAATGGGGTGATGGTGATTTGGGTGGGGGCTCACATTGTGCCCAGCTGACACTGATAGTTGTGCTTGGTCATCTGTAGCGCAGAAGCCGAGGTGGCCTAAAATGTCATGCATTTTGCCACTGGCTGGAGTGTGTGATTCCTTGAAGGCTTTTCTTCCTTTCTCTGAACCAGTGCCTCCCTCCTTTCTCAGGACTGCCCAGATCTTGGCAGTCTGTTTTATGCAACATATTTTTTCTTGTTTGGGAGATTTCATATGCAGTTCATTCTGGTAAAGCAGTGGCGTCTGTGAACACTGGCAATGCATGGGAAGTGCTCAGATGGCCAGAAAATACCGAAAAATCACTCTGCATTTTGGGGAAGGCTGACAGCTGTTTTGGAGATGTCCAAGGAGGACAGAAGGGGGACGCACTGGGTTCAGAGTGGTCTGAGTGGATCTAGGAGGGCTTCCTGGAGGAGCGAACTCGGCTTCTTCAGCTAGGATGCCCAAAGCCTCAAGTACAAATGCAGGAAAACTTGAAAAGCTGTTGTTCCAACTGGATGTGACATTGACATTGTAAGGTAGAGAGAGGACTGAGACACGTTAGAGGAGCAGTCCTCATGGGCTACACAGGCAGGACGAGCTGTACCTCAAAAGCCAGTAGGAACCTAGTGTATGGAACTCTCATTCTTGTCTTTAGGATCCTGCCTATGACCCATGATCCCCCAATACATAGGTAAACTGAGGCCTGGGGGACAGGGCATGAGCCAGGGCTGTGCCTTTTGCTGTAGCACCTGTTTACTCTGTGTCCTCATTTGCTCTGAAGTGGCCGCATGTCACCCCGAGCCAGCCTGGCCCAGGCAGAAGGCTGCTGCAGGCTCCCCACAAGAGAAGGTCATCTATTATGTAAACACCGTCCATACTCTGGCTGATGATCGGGGCAACGCTTAATGTTTTTTTCCCATTATGTGGAATAATTTAGGATTGTGTTGCCGGTGTCATTATGGCAACTTCCCAGTCATGAAAACAGCATCAGTTACTTAACGTCACCATGTGTGTGGGGGTAAGTGAGGCTCCTGGGTTTGGGGCAGAGCAGGTGGTCTGCAGACCCTCTCCTCAGTGCCTGGGCATGCAGGGCTGGGGGTCCCCTCCGGGTCTCCAGTCTCCTCTCCCCTGGGTGTAGCACCAGCTTCGCTTTAGCTGTGACTGGCAAGGAGTACCAGTTAGCCCCTAACCTTTCTCCCTGCCCTTCCTTGAGGAGTCCTGACCTGTTGACAAGTCTCACTTGAATACTCTGGTGCCCCAGAGGTTGGGTGAAGCCCCAGAAAAGTTTACTGACCCCCCCATTATTAGGATTTGGAAAGGACTGGCCTGTCCCCCCCACCCCCATGCTGTGGGCCCCAGAGTTTGACCTGCTGCGCGTTTCTGACAGTAACCCTGGGAAACCACAGTGGGGCAGAACCAGGGTGAGGTGACGTGGAACATCACGTCTGTATCGGTTTGTGGAGCAAGTGCAGTAGCCACTTGCTGTAGGTTTCGAGGTCTGCAGGGTCAGCAGGGCTGGGCCTTGTGACACCTGCCCAGATGTGCCCCGCATGGCACTCTGATGTGCCCTTCTAGTTTCCACCTTGGAACCCACATCCCTCCCAAGACATGCTGGCTTGTTCCTTTGCTGATACTTTTCTCTGGGGCTCTGGAGACATCAGCAAACACCAGTTGTTTCCTTCATTTTGAAATACCACAGTGCACAGCATCTGGTTTGCATTTCTGAAAGAAGATATGCACATACTGTTTTCGAGCTCTTTCTGTTTTAATGTAAGGTGTACTTCCCACACCTGCCCCCTTCCTCCTGTCTTCTTTTCGCTTCATCTTTCTTTCCTCTTCTCTGCGCTTCCTCTCTCTCCCTTCTGGAAAGTGCTGCTCAGCTCCTGCTTCTTTGTGTGGCCTTTTCAGAGTAGATGGAAATTGTTTTTTTCATCGGAGCCAGGAACTGGCCCCAAACCATATGTCTAATCGTCATAATAGTGATGATATTAATTCATTACAAGGCGATGGCCATTTCCAGTCCTGTGGCCCTGGGTGGTGCCTGCTTCCTGAGGCTCCTGCTTCCTGAGGTCTACTCTTGACTTTTTGTAATGAGCTGGGTTTGGAGAAGTAGAAGGAGATAGAAAGGAAGGGCAGGGACAGGGGCTGAGAGTAAAGAGGTGGAGAAGGAGAGAAAGCATTCGTGTGAGGTGGGAAAGAGTCTGTGTGTTTGGTGCTTTGTCACTTGGCAGCTACCAGGAGGCACAGCAGGGTTGAGGTGTCCAAAGCCCAGAGACCCAGCTGGGGCACTGTGTGTGTGTGTGGGGGAGTCATTGGACCCTCTGGGCTGTGATGGCAAGTCAGGAACTTCTTGTATCAGCCATATTTACCCTGGAAGCTGACTGTACTCCCACCTGGTCCATCTCATTGGCTGCCAGGGTCAAGGGGAGGTACTGTGAATAGAAAAACATTGTATATATTTAAATTAGCATATCAAGAATGGATGGAAGGACTTTTCCCTTGGGGTCTTGGTCCTTCCTGGACAGGCTGATGCTGTGTTTCTTGAAGGTAAAGGGCATCAGCATCCCCCTCTGCCTGCTGTGTAGGTGCCAGCAAGCCTCCAGGATTCCTGGGAATGGCTGTGGTGTTATTCCTGCCAGCCAGGCCCCCCTTCTCCAGCAGGGGCCTCCTGCCTTCCCCTGCTGCTGCTGCCACAGGTATCATGACGAAGCCACGGAAGCAGGTTGGCGCCTCCCGCTGGGGCTGGCCCTTGATTTCAGCAAGACGCATTCTTCTATTTCCCTCACTGGTTTTTGAGATTAGAGGGTGAGGAATTCAGGGGAGCCCAGCAGGAGTCCGAAAGAAGCCTCAGGAGCCAAGTGCCTGGGGTCAGGGCAAGTGGGGTGTGTGGCCAGGTGTGGAACTGTAGGAGAAGCGGTCCCCGGCATCCTTTGGGGATTGCATGGCTGTTCTCCCTTTAAAAAAATTAACACATATGAATTGCACATATGAATGGGATTCAGGGTGATATCTCCATTCATGCACACAGTGTACACTGGTAAACGCAGTCCTCCCTTTCCACTGCCCACCCCATGCCTTCTTAATTCCTGGTAGTCACTGGTCTACTTAGAGATCAACTGTCTCTTCTAGTTTCCACATAGGAGAGAGAACATAGGGCACTTGTCTTCTTCCTGTGTCTGGATTTTTTTTTTGAGACAGGGTCTCGCTTTGTAGTTCAGGCTGGCTCTGAGCTCACTATGTAGCCCAGGCAAGTCTTGAACTCAGCAATCCTCCTGCCTCTGCCTCCCAAGTGCTGGGATTACAGGCGTGAGCCACCACGCCCGGCTGTGTCTGGATTTTTTTACCTTAACATAATGTCTTTCAGTTGTACCCAGTTTTCTGCAGATGTCAGGAGTTCACTCTTCTTCTTGTCCAAGTAATATTCCTTCACACATATATGTCACGTTTTCTTTATTCACTCACCTGCAGATGGGGTGACAGACTCCATGTCCCAGCTCTGGTTTGTGCTGCTCTGCACACACGATGTCCTGCTTCTCTGAGGGCTGAAATGTGTGATGGAGAACATGGTGGTGGGTGCAGGTGAGAGGGGGGTGTGGGTAGCAGCCCTACATCCCGGTCTAGCTTTTATGTGAAGTTTTAAGTGAAGTTAGAGTGGGTTCCCCCGACTCCATTCCTCCCAAAACACTGATACAAATCTTTGCGACCCCCCAGAGCACTGTTCAAGCACCACCTGCCCAGAGAGGCTGTTGTCTGCCTCTCCACCCAAGGAACCCGCAGTCGCTATGTTCAGTCCCACGTGGTCTTGTGTTGCTCATGTGAAATGCTGACATGTCCTGGCACAAAGCTGCTGTGTGAAGATGGCTGTGGACTGTAACTATCACTTATTTTTCTTAATAGTATCATTATGTGAACATCTTGTTTATTCCATTGTTGGATAGTTTGTTAGGTTTGGCTGGTCTATGATGGCCCCTCTAAGGAAAAATTCAGGAGGAGGTAAGTCTTGTCTCCTTTGTGTTGCGAGGACCTGGAACAGGTCTGACAGTCAGTTGATGCTTAATTAAATATTTAGTAAATACATGAGAGCGGCAGACTGACTTTGGAAAGTGTCACAACAGTGAAGAGTAATTCTGTGAGTTTCCAGCATTATCTCACTATAACACAGTGAGCTTCGGAACCCTGGGCACCCCAAATCCTTCTAAAGTGGTGTTTCTCAGCTGTCGTGCTGTTGATATTTAGCCAGGCTGTGCTTTGCTGCAAGTCTGTCCTGTGCACTGCAGGGTGCTGAGCTGTGTCCTTCATCTGTACCCATGAGAGACACCAGCGGGGCTGCCCACACCTGCTGTGATGTCTGAAAATTGCCATTGTCCGATGTCTGGGGGAGGGGTGCAGAACTCCTGACTGATTGGAAACCACTGTCCTAAATGAAAAGTAGGATCCCTGAGAGCTCCATCTCACAAAATAGGCCCCAATTGGATGTGCAGTTGCAGCTTGATACCTGGGAAGGCTGCACATCTCTCCTGTAATGAGGCGGCTCCTTTTCTGTGTCTTTCTCCCTGTTGTGCATCAGTCACATTATCAGAGGAAGGAAGACAAAGAAAGGAAAGTCAGCGGACACAGGTTCATTGTGAGATGCATCTCTTATGGTGCAGTGGCTCCTCAGATGTCAGCGGGAGACGTAGAATTAGAAATAATGAAAGCATATAAACAATCAGGAAGCTGCGGCTCTGTGGCCCGTGGTGTATCACAGACACACCAGCTGTCGCTTGGGGTGGCTTCTTGGGGGAGGGGGCACTGGCTTGCGCAGAGCTCTTCTGTGCTAGGCTTCTGTCCGTCTGTAGTACCAGTCTTGACTGCGACGCAGCGTGGTGCTTCCCCATGTGTGACAGGAGAAAGAGCCCCAGGCTTCCACAGAGGACCCGAGGGCAGGGTGGACAGCCTGAGAGGTGGTGGGGGCCTGCTATCTTCCTTTCTAATGAAGGCGAAATGAAGTATTGGTGCCCTTATTGAAGCGTACTGCAGAAGACATGCAAATAAAGGGCGGGGATGATACCCATGCTACAGACCGTTGAGAAGACACAGGGAGGGTTCCTGTCTTCATTGTTCTCTTTCACAGGAAAAGGTCAGTTCACAAGCGCTTTTGTTGGCCAACAGTTTGGTTCACAAAGACACTGGGTAAACATTTGCTTCTGTTTACAGAACTCCGCATGGGGTGACAAGCACGACCTTGGTCATTTCCCCCACACAAACACAAAGAAGATTAAGTTTGTAAATGGAGGTGCCACTATAGTTAGAAAGAAATAGTGAAATGAGGTCTCTGAATCACTAGCTTCTCTCGCTTCTTCCTGGTTATCCTGGCTGTAAGAAAGCAAGAAGGGGCATATGAATTGTGTGTGTAGTAAGTGATAAATGTGTTGTGTGGCATGTATGTAATACTGCATATGTGTGTGGTATGCATATGTATCATATATGTAGTAGGTGGTCTGCGTGTCTGTGTGTGTGTAAGACACAGCCTGGCATACCTGTTCTGAAATTCCTTCCTGAATAGATGGCTGCCTTTCTGTGATTTGATTATGAGCCTCCTCTCTCATATTAGTGTCACACATTTCAAACGAGAACTTCAGTTTGCTTGCAGCTATTTTTTCCCAGTGCCACAGTGTGTGTTTGTATCCCTTCAAAATGCACCTGTTGGAATTCTATCCTCTAAGGTGGTTTAGGACATGGGAGCTTCGGGAGTGATTAGGTCATGAGGGCACCGTCCTCACAAGCTCACTGCTCTAATTGGAGATACCTGAGACCCGCTGCCCCTTCTGAATGTAGCAGCGCAGCCGGAAGCACTAGCTATGAACGGAGAAAGCAGCCCTCCGCAAACATGAGCTCTGCCGTGCCCTGGCTTCAGAATGGTGATCCATTTCTGTTGCTGATGAGCCGCTTAATTCATGCTATTTTCTCCTACCACCCTGCGTGAACCGTGACACCTGGATTTTCAGAAGTATCTGCCCATTGAGGCGATGCCAACCATCTGCTTTTGGTGTTCAGGTCATTGGTTGTGCTGTGGTGGAGTCCCGCCTGCCTTGCTCCCAGTCAGATCCCATGTGCCATGAGGCCTGGGCTGGGCTCCAGTGTCTCTCATGGCTCGTCATGGCTAAATGGAACGCAGCTTGTAAGAGCCAGGACTTGATTTGTTTAACGAGTATCCACAAAGTCAGCGCTCACTAAACATTTCATAAATAAATACTGCTTTTGCTTAGGCAATGCAAGTCAGTTGAATTAACTAGTTATGACAGCCCAGAAGAGCGGCCTGGTTGCAATACAATGACCTGGCATGTGTGTGTTTGGTGTGTATTCTTTGCAATTCTCACTGTCTGAGTCTCTGCCTTCCTTGATCTCACAAGGAGCTTGACGACAGCATCTTTCTGAATGTACTGACCTTGCACCCTGCCCTTATTTTGCCATCCATACAACCCAGCCACATGGGCATCTTTGGCTGGATTGGGAGCTATCCTTTGTGCCAGTTACCCTGCAGTGTTGAGTGTGTAGTGAGATTTGGTGTGTGGAGCCCTGTCTTCTCCATGATGTGTTTTTTCCATTTTTAGGATTAGTACCAACTCCTTGGATCTGGTTTTTGGGAATGCTGAAAATCAAAGCTTATCATTCTCCTAACTGTCCTGGCCTGAAAGCCAGCTTGGCTCAGGGCCCAGCTCCCTCTTGGTGTTCTTGGTAGACGTGGCCCAGAGGTCCTGGGGGCTGAGTGAAGTGGAGGTGCCTTAGTGACATTACTGCTTCTTTTTTCAGGGTGCAGCCGAAGACCCCCAGATGGCCCTGGCACTGAATTTAGACTCTACGCTGATGAAGAAGAAGTCAGATCCTGAGGGCCCAACGCTGCTATTCCCTGCGAGCGAGCTCTCCATCCGGATAGGTAGCACCGGGCAGCTTTCAGGCAAGCTCCCTCCAGACAGTACATGTTTGGGCTGATGGGGGAAGGGTGTGGGGAGATGGCGAGGGCTCTGTCTGCCCCTCTGCTGCTGCCCAGAGCTGAAGCGATGCTCTGGCCAGGTGCCTTTGTTTCTCACCTGCCCTTCCAGGTACCTGTTCAATGTATAGGCAGTAATGACACTTTCTGATCCCCTTTCCAAGTTGGACAGGTGGACAGGGTCACTTGGATGGGGATGAGGCCAATCTAGGTTTGAGACTGTGGGCATTTGTCTCTCCATCTCCTCTCTGATGAGCTCTGAGTCCCTTTTTTTCTTTATGTGAGCCTTATCTTTCTGATTTGTTTGGGAAACTGTGGAGGGGCTCTATCTGTTTGGGACACAAAAACTGAAGACACTGATAGTTGAATCATGGCTTCTCTCACACATTAGAAGAAATGCATGTCTGGGAAGGAATCTCAGGTAGCGGTCTTTTGGTCTCAGTGAGACAGGTGCAGACTGGGCTTCTGCCCTTGGAGAAGTTGCTGACATCAGGAATATGTTGTTCCTAGGCTCAGGGGCAGACTCCACCCCTCCTAGTCCCACAGCTCTGTCACTGAGGGCATCTGGGTAGCATCAGAAGAGTCACCTGCCCGTCCTTGGTTTGAATGTATGTGGGAGGTGCTGGGTTAATGTCTCTGCTCTCCCTCTTCTGCAGAGGGAGCCTTCAGGTATGGAAACCATGCAGAAGGTTGTGAGAGAAGGCACCTCCCTGCTTGCTTGGGGTCTTCTCTGAGAGAGAGCACGTTGATGACTGCTCACCATCTTCAAGGTAGTGATCCAAGGGGACTCTCTGCCCTTTTCTGTTCCACGTTGGCATTTTAATTTGGCAGATTTGCTGTCTCTAGGGTGAGTTCATCTCCAGGTCTTGGGGAACATGACAGCTGAGCCACAGCCCGGATGTGAATGTCTTCTCCACATCCATGAGTCCTCACCACCCTTGCCTTCCCTTGTGGGCTCTAGGCAGGAAAGACAAATGCCACATGCTGGCATTGAACCCATGTACTGCCCCACCCTCCACTTCCAGTCACACGACTTATTTCTACTCAGATCGGAACAACTGAGGCAGTGGCTGCTGTGCTTCTTTCCTCAGATCATGGTTGAGAACTGTCCTGGGGTTCAGGGGGTGCAGGGGTAGCACCATATCCCCACAAATCTTGCCATTTCCCATGCTGACTCCTGGACACAAGGACTTTTCAGTGGATTCTACCAGCAATGCTGTATTTGGTTTTCTACGTGCCTTTTGAAGACGTTTCAGTTTCCACAGGTGACAAAGTTGGGCAGACTATTCCATTCAGTTGTTTACCTTTAAAGCCACAGAAGTAGGGATGGGGAAGAGATTCAGAGCCAGTCAATCAAGAAAAGGCAGAAAGTGGTCATCCTTTCAATGGGTCTTTTCTAATGGCAAGGAGAGGGCCTGGAGCTGGCTCTGCAGGGGCACCTGGGCATTGCTGGGTCATTTTGGCCAAGGTGGGGTTAAGTGTGGAAGGGAGAGCGTGGGAGGGAGCTGCAGCATGCCAGGTACACCCGCTTACCAGGTTACTAAGCAACCCTCTTAGCTGTTGCTAACTGCTCTGATACAGAGGTAGATTCTGCTCTTGGGGAGTGAGGAGAGGGCCTGCTGAGCCGGGGAGTGCCCTGTCATCCCCTCTCACCTAGACACACCTGTGGGTGTCAGGCATCTGAGGACTCTCAAACCGATAATGGGTGTTTGATGACTGGCCTCATGCAGATGCTACCTGAATATACATTATTCGAACCATCTGGATTTGCCCTTAAGCTTGCTGTAACCAGAGCAAGGAGATTAGTTTAATAGGTATTTAGTGGGAAACATCAGCTTTTAAAAAATAATATTGGTGCGGCTGTTATCACAGCCCATAATTGGTTCAGCAAGAGGAAGGGGGCAGAAAAGCCACACGGCGGGAGGGAAGTACAGCTACTGGGGGGGGGGGGAGCCGCAGCTGAGCTGGGAAAGCATTTACGAGATTCTTTCCTATTTCTGTCTTGTGCCTCATGTTTTATGATATCAGCTATTCTCAAGGCTGGGGATATTTGGGGATTTAGCTAGGTCAGAAGTTCTTTTAAAACTACCAGGCTCTCTTTCTATTCCTCTCACTCCTCATCTCTATCAGCCAGCTTTAATTCAAACACAATAATGATTAAAAACAGAAAGTAATTTTTCTTCCAGCTTTAAATCCCTATGGGTTAGTCCCACCTTAGCCATAAAATATTATGTTTAATTTTGTGTGTATCCTTTTAGAAGTATGATGTTTGTGCAACCATACTGGACCCCTTATTTTATACCTTGTGGTTTAGCACTTAAATATTCCTTTTCTTCATGTTTGGGTGGGATACTCCTAGATCATGCATCTCATTCTTTTTTGTATTGTGTCAGTGGTCCCAGAGATTGAACCCAGGATGCAGGTCTTTTGTGCTGAGCTACATTCCCAGCCCTGTCTAAGTTTTTAAGTTTTGAAATCAGGTCACATTCAGTCACTACGTTGCCCAAGCTGGAATTAATCTTGTGATCCTCCTGCCTCAGCTTCCCAGGCTGCTGGGATGGCAGGGCCATGCTTAGCTCACCCTGTTGTTATTGGCTATGATGTCACATCGAGGATGGTCCTTTAGACTAAATTCCACTCTGTTGCTATTAAACAGGATACAATGGAGCATATTAATATGCACATCTTAGACAATTACCTAGTTGGGTACATTCTAGAAATTGGGTCAGGGGTTGTCTACATTTTGGATCATCTTGCGTGTGTATATGTCTGATTGGGAAGGCAAAGGGCCACACGCTCCAGTTGGCTCCGTGACTCCAGTGTGCACTAAGTCTCTGGCTTCTCTGCCTCACCTTTCACCATTCAGCCAAGCAGGATGTTTTTCTCCTTCACTAGCACCCTCTTCAGAATAAAGAGAAGGTTGCTTTGCTCCCTCCTTTCTATCCTCAGTCCTGTAACTGGGTATCTTCAGTGAAAGGATGAGAATGAAGTTGAGTAGCTACTAATATTCCCCATGCCAGCTTTTGTGCGTGAAGAACAAAGGGTCAGCACTAAAATAAATAATTTCCAGGAGCTCTTTAGCATCATGGGTATTAAATAAAGAAGGAATTAATGTATCAATACCCTCCTAATGGGGCTCATGCAGAAGTGTGAGACTGCCCAGACTCATGAGGCTAAAGCCAGGCAGATACATTTGATAGCTCTTTGGCTTTCAGAGAGCGTTTTACTTGTCTTAGCATTAAAATAGCCCTTTCCCCATTCCCTTGTTTTTCTTTTCTTAAAAAAAAAGTAGTCTCGCTTTTCTGAGCCAGGCAGTCAGTTTCGGAGTTTGTTTTTATGTGGCTTGGGCTAGAGGCAATTTGGCATGTGTAGCATGCATTTGCTCAGGCATTTGCCATAACAAAAACCCACACACTGGGCGGCCTGGGCAGCGGAGATTTGTTCTCTCATAGCACTGGAGGCTGGGAGTCTGAGATGAAGTTGTCTGCAGGGTTGTTTTTCTGAAGTCCTTTCCATTGGTCTGC
>PVIC010049753.1:0-13042 GCA_004025085.1 Thryonomys swinderianus | reverse complement strand
CCTTCCTTCCTTCCTTCCTTCCTTCCTTCCTTCTATGTAGCCCAGGCAAGCCTCAAACTCAGTAATCCCCCTGCCTCTGCCTCCCAAGTGCTGGAATTACAGGTGTGAGCCACCACGCCCAGCATTGTGGTATGTGGTACTGAATGCCAGTGGGTCATCACACCCAGTAATGCTGTATGTGGTCACCGGGGATCAAACCAGGGACCATGTGCTTGGCAGGCAGATGCCAGAACCACTAAGCTAAATCTCCGGCCCCTCAGACCTACTTTCTGCTTGTTAGACTAAATCTCATTTCTTTATCTCATGCTAGTTTCTTTTCCTACTGCCTCTTACAAAGTTGTCTTAATTTTCCTCTTCCCTAATTATTTTGTTTTATAATAATGAAGATCTCATCAGCTGTGCCTTCCATATGACACTGTCCAACTCCTTATCCTTTAACAATATTCTGTAAGTTCTAGAAGATGGCTTAGAAGCAGAGTTAAATCTAAAGCAATTCCCTATAAGAATTAGCAAACTCTGAAATATCTCTACACTTGGTTATTCACATATCTTGTGATTGAGCCAAGTCAGACCCCAATTAAAAGTTGTATCTCTATAATTAAGCACATGCTTCCATATAGTTTCCAGAATTTATGGAAGTAGTTGAAGAGGTAGGAATGAAATTTCTGAGAACTCAGTAATAAAGTATTTTTATATCTTCTACTAGGAAATGATGTGCCAAGTTTTGTAGCAAGACTCAATAGTTACAGCTTCTTTCCTAATGCTTCATATAGTGAGAGACAACAGTTCCACTGAGGGAGTTATTAGTCAAAAAGCAAACTGCACACTACTTGAAAATCACCATCTCTACATCATCATATTTGGACCTACTATCCAATATAAATTATTGAATTATAGAGTCTGTAGTTTATTTAAAACTTATTATGGGTGAAATTATATTCTCCCAAAATTTATAAGTTGGAATTCTAATCCTAAGTATCTCAGAATAGGATCTTATTTGGAACTAGTTATTGAAGATGTAGTTAATATGGGGTCATATTGGATAGGATGAGTTCTAATCTAATATGACTTGTGTAAAGGGCAAATGTTGACACAGTCATACCCAGAAAAATGCCATGTAAAGATAAAGGCAGAATCTGCAAGTAATGAATACTGACAATTTCGAGCAATTTACCATGAGCTAGGAGATAGAACAGATTCTTTCTTGCACCCCTCAGAAAAATTCAATGGATCTTGGACTTCTACCTTCCAGAATTATGAAAGAATAAATGTCTGTGGTTTAAGCCACCCATTTTATGGTCTTTTATTATAGTAGACCTAGAAAACCAATTCAAAGTTTTATCAGACACAAATTATATTTTCCAAAATGTTTGAATAATGTTTTTGGCACTGTATTAATAAAAATACAGCATACTTCATCCTTGCTTTGAAATTTTACCGGCATAAACTCTCACCCCATCAAAATCATCACCAGGAGGAAGAGAAAACAAGCAGAGGAGTGTGTGTATGCAAACACATGTTCACTTTTCTGAAGAAACTGAAAGAGTGCTTCCTCATGCAGGCATGTTTCCAAAGAGGCTGAAGAAAAGAAATCACATTTAAAACAAACATTTACTCCTGTTGCTAAGCCAGTGCCTCACAACATTACTATAGTATCAGACACAAAAATTAAGCCAGAATTATTCAGTTCAGCCTAAAGCAGTCTGCTCAGCCCCTAGTGACAGACAAAGAGAAACAGTTGCATTTTGTATAATTAGTTGGGGGTGTGCAACATGCATTTAAAAACCATGTCAGGACATTTTTGCATAGCAGAAAACAATCTCATTAACACATTTCATGAAACACTTGCGCAGCCAATGAATTTTAATTATCGCTGAGGCTTTGGACAAGGAGTTGAGTACAAATCACTTTAGTATTAGAGAAGGTAAATAACCTTTATATTGCCATTGCTAGTGTCAATCTCATTAGTTCTTCTTTATTGATATTTCATTGTTTTACTGAAATCATTACTACATGGAATGTAAGAACATATGCTTATGAAAACATAGGTCATCGATAGTAAACTTCATCTAGCTAACACAGTAGAATGTAATAAAATAGGAAGCAAGATTTAAGAGGGATGAAAAAAACCCACCCATATCTAGTTTGTTGTTTTCAAATTTGTAAAAAACCCAATGGACAAAGTCCAGAAAACAGTCAGTCTCTTAACTTGACCCGGCTTTTTGACTTTAAGAGACTTGGGCTGACATTAGATTCTACACAGGTGACCAAGGAGTTTGGAAATCGCTTCTTGTTCTCTAATTCTTGAGCTACCCCATCCCTAATCTACCCAGACACACAGGTAAGGACACAGAAGCATGTGGTATCTACTCTGCCAGACACTAGTCAGTGTCACCACCAAATCTGTCAGTTAAAACTAAATCAAAGGGGGGCGCTGGGATTTAGCTCAAGTGGTACTGCACCAACCTTGGATGCACAAGGGCCCGAGTTAGATCCCCAGTACCGCAAAAAAAAAAAAAAAAAAAAAAAATCAAAGGGCATCTTCCCATCCTCCAATCTATTTAGAAACAGTGCCCTATTACTTGAATAGCAAGATCTGCAGGTGACATCTCCATGTTATGTTAGAGTGTGGAGCGTTCAGCTCACCTAGCATCCGATTCACAGAGCAGCCTTTGTACTCTACCATACTTCTTAGAGTGTTTTGGGAACACAGTGTTTTGCATGGCCCCATAAGGCATGCTATGTGCAGCCATCCTCCAGTCCACGTGGAGCTGCCTGGATGTGAGAAGCTCCTTTTCCCAATAAGGTTCACTGTCTACAATTTGACCATTGTTCAAGAGGCATCAAATTGGCATTGGAACAAGACATAAATGACATTTGAAGAGCTTGGGGTTCTCAAGAAGAGTGACTTGTTTTCTATTGGAACTCAGAACCTCTTCAGAGAATTTAAACAGTGACAGGATAAAACTTCACCCATTTTGGAATACCTCACGCAGTGCACTGTAAAAGATGGAGAAGAAACTTGAAAGACTAAAATGGTGTCTCATGGTTTTAGGACTTCAGTTATTTTTCTGTCCTTGCAGATGTTTGGAGAAGTCTTTTCTCCCAGCTCTTATTCGTGAACAGTTCCCATGTCACCCTTGGGTGCCCTTCTGTGAGATGTTTTTGCTGTCAATCTTCTTTAATCTCTTTGTTCTTCTTTGTGTTTGATATTCTAAAACCAGTTCTGCCACTTGTATTCAGATAGTCTCTCATGTACAAAAGACTTTAAATATAAAAAGTACAAATTTTACCAAGATGGCCCCAAAAGTAAAAAAAGAGATCCCTGTCATTCCCAAAGACAAAGACCAAGAAAAGGAGGTATGGTAAAGGAGGCAGTGATAAGAGGCACCCTCCAGGCACCAAGTCAGCCATTTGAATACAGTGTTTATTTAGATTATTTAAACATTTTAGTCTTTGTATGATTATTCTCTGTATTATTGAGTTGTGAGAATTCTTTATATATTCTGGATAAAACTTTTGTCAGGTATATGACTTAGAAATATTTTCTCCCATTTGATGCCAACTTAATAACATTGCCTTCTAATTCATGGTCATAATACCTAGGTATTTTTAAACATCACTCCAAACATGATTTAAAGTTTTTAATGCATGTTTTGTAAATTTTACTTTATTTCTAAAATATTTTGATGTGATTTTGTGTAACAGTTTACTTAATTCTATATTTAGATGGAAAATGTATATAAATACAATTGAATTCTTACATAATAACCTTGTATTTTGTATCTTTTTTACCTCATTTATCTGCACTAATAGCTTTTCTGAAATTCTTTAGTGTTTCCTCGATACAAAATTGTATCATGTGCAAGTGTAACATCAGCTGGGGGTTTTCATAGGTGGCCTTTATCAGTGTGAGGAAGTGTTCTTCTGGGCCTAGTTCACTAATAGTTTTACCATGAAGCAGTGTGGGATTTTATGCAAAGCCTTTTTCTGTTTTCTTTGAGGTGATTGTACACTTTTGACCTATCTTCTATTAATGTGGTTAAGCATCTTACTGATTTGCTGATGTTAAACTGATCTGCATATCTAGAATAAGCCTCCCTTGACCATTGGAGGATGTTTCAGTATATTGAAGGTTCAATTTTCTAGTGTTTCTTGAAGATGATTATGCTTATATTTATAAAAAATGTTGACCTGTAGTTTTTTTTTCCTTACCTTTACTTTTCTTTTCTTTCTGATTTGTCTGGTTTTGGTGTCAATGTAATGCTGCTTCATAGGTTGTTATGGGATTTGTTCTCTCATGTTCCTTGGGAGACTGTGAAAATTCATTAAATATTCTTAAAATATTTTATAAAATACATCCCTGATTATGTCCAGGTATAGGTTTTCTTTGTGGGTAGTTCTTATATTATTCCTTCTTTTGTTATTGAGTTATTCAGATTCTGCATTCCGTTGTAAGTCAATATTTTTATTTTCCAAGAATTGTCCCATTTCATTTGTCTAATTTACCAATATACAATTGTTTGTAGTAATTTCTGATTATCCTTTTTATGTTTTCAAAATTAGCAATAAGGGTGATTTTTTTCATTCCTTATTTTAGTCATTTGAATATCTCTGTGTTTTTCTTGGTTAGTCTAGCAAAAGGTTGTAAATTTTGTTAATCTTCCAAAGACTCAGTATTTTATTTTGTTGATTTTCTGCACTTTATTTCACTAATTTCCATTCTAATCCCTGACATTTAATTTTTTCCCTTTAAGTTTATTTTGGTCTTCTTTTCTAGTGTATGAAAGTGAGTGGGTTATTGATTTAGAGTATTTCTTCTTCATACAGTTTTATGACTATAAATATTTTTGTAATTTTGAGTTGCATCTTGTGAGTTGTGTCTTCATTTTCATTCATACAACATACTTCCTGTTAACCTCTGTGATTTCTTCATTGACCTATGAATTATTTAAGAGTGTGGTTTTTGGCTGTAGTCCTAGCATTTGGGAATATAAGGCAGGGGGATATCAAGTTTGAGGTCAGCCTGAGACATAGCAAGACCTTGGCTCAAACAAACAAAAAGTATTGTTTTAATTTCTACATATTTATGAATTTCCTTTTTAAATTTTTATTTGTGTTCCTATCATTGTTTGGGAAGATGCATGTATAATTTTTTTTTTTTTGAGACAGGGTCTCGCTTTGTAGTTCAGGCTGGCTCTGAGCTCACTATGTAGCCCGGGCAAGCCTGGAACTCAGCAATACTCCTGCCTCTGCCTCCCGAGTGCTGGGATTACAGGTGTGAGCCACCACGCCTGGTTATGCATGTATAATTTTAATCTTTTAAAAATGTTGAAGTGATATTTTAAAAACGTATTTCTTATGAGGCTTTGTCAAATAGCCCTCCTAGACTGCTACAGACCTTCCTGCTATATGATTGTTGTAGAAAGTCAAGCTAACAACAAAATATCTTGTATAATTTGCATGTAATGTATTTGGTTAACTTTTACAATTAACTGAAATCATGACACTTTAATCAAACTCATAAAATAATAATTAGTGGTCACTTATTTAATATTTTATTTATATAATGTGCTGGAAGTTTAAAATAAACTCTAATCCTCACTGTAAGATAGCTAATATCATTTTTGCAAAGAGAAAAAGTGACTGTCAAATTACTTAATTAACTCGACCAACATCATGTAGAAAATAGATTAAGAACCTACAGCTATTTCATTACACTCTTCCTAAGCCCATGGAAACTGATTTGCATCCATTATTCCTCTTCATCTTTCCTTGCTTCACTTACACTCTTAGGATTGACCAAAAATCATATTCAGAGTAGACTTGACAGCCATGAACTGTCAAATTCCATTTCTACTTTTACCTTTTTCCTATTCCAAAAGCCAAAATCATCTCCTAATTGGACAACCATGCTTATTGGCTCCTTCCCAAGTGAATTTACTAATAGGTAAAAGAGATTTAGAACCTGTTGCACTTACCACAAGTGCATTGATGTTTTCATAATTCCAAATTAGCATTGCATTTCCTTTTGAATTTGGCAGGTAATGCATAAGCCTGGTTCTAATTGTGTTGCTTTTATTTTCTCCAAGATTCCATCAGATTATGTCAAAGAAAAATGAAATTACAATGAGAGAAGTGTGTTCCAAGATGATAACCAGAATCAGAATAAATTAGTTGCCATATTTTATAAATTCTTCCAAAAGTATTTTTCCATTTTAAATAAAACTCTTATTCAGTAACATTTAAATGCCTAAAGGAAAATATAAAATGATGGAATAATTAAATTGTGAAATCTATGAGGGTAGTGAGTACCACATAATCTGTTTTCTACTTCCAATATGTCACACAGACCTTAGCACATGGTGGACCCTCAAGATGTGTTTACCAGATGAATTAATAAACAATGAAATTATTTTTGGTGATGATCTCTTTCAATGTACTACTAGGGTGTACCCTTTAATACTTCTCCTATGGAGGCAGTTCATGGATCTACATATTCACTCATGTTACTTCTTTGTCAGGTAGGCACTGTAGAAGAAGCTGGGGCCACAGAATATGCCTTAGCAAGAAAAAACTCTGACTCTGTGGCTAATGTCATTAAAAAAATAGTTCCACAGATTTAAAACAAATGGTCCAGTGGGAGGTCTTTGGTGCACGAACAGCAGCAACACAACTGCTCATATAGACTGAAGGTTCTTGGTGGGAAGGGACAGCCTAGCAGACCATGGAGTGAGGGGCAACTGTGTGAACTTGTTCTCTTAGGCTGCCACAGCAGGTTTGTATTTTAAAATACCAAGTTGTTCATGCCCGGTGGAGCTGGTATTCTCTAGTTGTCTGTGGTACCTATAGGTTTGTTCAGCCTAGCACCTGGCCTGAGTTCACATTTATGTTACTTGCCTCACCTTCAGGGTCTCTGAATATCTGAGTCTTGATGTACAACCTTGGCCCTTACTTTTGTACTTTTAGTCTCAACCCGTAGTGAAAAAGGACGTTACCCATCTTTGGCCCACACATACATCTGGTATGTGTGTGAAAGACCGTGTTTTCACTTCTGATATATTTCATTATTTTTACAATGTTGGTTTTAGTTCAATAAATTTATTTAATGAGGTAAGGCTACCACCTATGTTTAACAAACACATAAACTTACAGTTTGAGAAGCCTGGGAAAAATAAACTAAATGTCCAATTTTTTATTTTGAAAAAAACTCAACGTGATGACAGTGAGACATCTTTCTTTCTACCTCATCTCCCACACTCTGAGGACAAGGTAATGTCATAGTTCTTATCCATGTGGCCAGCTCCATATGCTTGACCACCATGACCTCTGAGAAAATTATAGAGTAGAAAACAATGAGCAACAACTGGAAAAATTATTCCACTCAACAGCATGTAGTATTCCAGAAGCTTCTGTTGACTGGTCCAAGTTGAGAAGAAGGTAAGGTAAGGAAAATGGAGACCAAGAACAAAGGAAATATCAGAATGCAGGATGTGGGGAGGATTTTAGGACAGTTGGCTTTTCTCAATACAGGAGTTCTTTCAGTTACATCTAAGAGACTAAGTGGTAAAGCTCTGAAGTGGGACTTGAATCAGCCTGGCTTTCCCTGGCAGCTCTAGAAAAGGAATGGACATGGCATGGGAAAGGCTACAGGGCACAGATGCCCATCAGGTGTTATTTTGGGTGATGGTGAGCCAAAACACAGCAGCAGAGAAAGGCCAGTGTGAGTGTCTGGAAATCTTTTCCATACAACTTCCCCAGTCCTAACCACCCCAACCACTTTATTATTATTGCTTTCTTTAATGGGATTAATAAAGTTGGCCTAACAATACAGCATCATTCAACATGTTCTATCCTGAATGCCAGTTTAAAAGAATAGTATTTGGAAGGGACACTTTCTGGGCAACTTTAGACAAACAAGCTAATAACCCTTGTGGAAAAAATTACAGTAGATTACAAAAGAGAAGGAAGCCATAGTAATTTGGAAACAATGTATGTTCCTTAGGATCAGAGTTTGCTAATAGAAGACACTTGATTTTGTTGGTTATAATTGCAATACATTTCCATGATGAAGTAGATGAAATTCTCTCATCCTTGGAATTTTATTCAGAATTGTTTTAACATGTTGCCTTTTGTTTTGCTGATATTCTGGACTCAAAACCACAGTTTTTCAGTAACACTAGCGACAGTTGTATGGAATGCAATATGGTTGAGGCCAATTCAGAATTCTTCCAAAGGGATTCAGTTACTATGTTAGGAGGATCTTGCTACACACAGCTGTACTCCCACACCAAAGTAAAATCACCTATATCAAAACATTGTTTCTGAACAGTAAGACCCTAAGGTAGAAATGCTACATTCTGCTTAGCTGTATAACTGTGTCTGTCACCATCTACCTGCGTATCTATCTGTCTGTCTCTAAGCATCTCTAAGTATTCTAGAGCTATGTGTCAGAAGATATATCCATATTTCTCTATATCCATATCTCAGATCTATCACTCACCTTCGGATTTCCCCTGTAGCATGCATGCATGAGGTTTTACTTGACCCATTTATGTCACTTCAGCAATCCATTAGTATGGGCTCTTTGGCAGTATCTTTGGCTTTCTGGAGTTAAGTCCATCTGCTTTGGATGCAATTAAAGTTTAACATCAGTAAAACTTGGACATACAAGTTCAACATGCAGTCCAGTTGTTCCCACTCTAATATTGAGGGTTTATACACTTTTTCTGTGGATCTGTTACACTGAAAACAGCTTGTGACTTATTTATCATTGTTCTCAGGCAGCTTCTGTGCCTCATTAATCAGAATCATTGAAAACAAGCCCACTGGCTGAACTTTAGTCTTGTGTTGTATCTGTCCTAAAGATGGCACTGGTGGCAGATCAACTCTGGCACCCAATGGGTTAACTGACATGCTCTGGTCAGTGATATCTACCCTAGCTTGTGGCAAAGAAATTTATTATGTGACTGGAATAAGTAGGGTCACCACTTTTGGGGAATATATGTATTTCCTGGTTTGTTGCTGGAAGAGCTGTTTGAAAATTCTTCAAGCAAGGAGCAGAGGGGGCAATGAATTGCAGGCATAATGATAAATGAGTCCTCTCAGCTCAGCTCATAATCACCACAGTTGGTTTCAGACAATCATCCATAGGGTTAGAGGGACAGATGAAAGTTTTGGCTACTTGGACAACTCCCTTCCTCTGTGTTAATTTTGTCCATAAAGGAATTCACAATCATGGGGACATCCAGGGTGATCAGGAAGACTCATGCCTACAACCACAACCGTATTGTATAATCTCTCATCTATTGCTCTTGACTTTTTTAGCCCCAGAAATATAACATTCTATATAAAGGATCAGTCAGAGATATCAAACTAGCATTCCTAAGAAGACCATGCCTCCCAATAAGCAATTTTATTTTGTGATAAGGTGTCGCTGTGTAGCATACACTGATCTTGAACTTGCTATTGGACCAGAACATGTGATCTTTCTACTTTAGCCTCCCAAGTGCTGGGATTACATGTGTGCACCCAGCCAATAGGCAGGTTCTTAACACACAGGATCAGAGGGCAAATACCCAACCCAAACTCAGCTTGCCTTAGTGAGTCTCTCTCTTTCAGAGTCATTGACCCATGTGACATTTCCATGTCCACAGACATTATCCAGACAATTTTTATTGAGTTTCACTTAGCCAGTCTCTCATTTCCTCCCAGCTCTGCCTTGTGTACTAGTGACTAACAACTCTACACTCTTAAGCAGCTTTGTTCCCAAAGCAACAGAGTGTAAAAATTTGGATTTGAAATAAGGCAGACTTGGTTTGTGACTTTAGCTCTTTGGCCTGTTAGCTGTGACAACTTGAGCTAAATGCCTACATTCTTATCTGTAACCCTTGGAAGGTGGCTGAAGAACTAACTCATCCCTTTACCCAGTAAATGTTCATCAAGATTTCTAAAGTGACAAAAAGCAGAAAGCATGGAGCCTGACACATATGAAGTGTCTGATGATGAAGATGGTTGTTTTTGATAAAAATAATAATAGAGATAGAAGTAGTATCAGAAGAACACTACTCTAATCTGGATCCCACCTCCTGAGCTACTTCATTCTAAGCTCTTTGAATATTGATTCATTGACTTACTGCATCCATGACATTTGCTGGGACTTTAATTTCTGATCCATTCATGCTGCATATAGCTTTTTTTTTTTCTCGCTTGGGTTGCCCCTTGCAGAGTTTTTTTTTTTTTTTGAGTCTCTATTGGTACATTATAAATAAACATCACTATTATGCTCAAAATTGAGAACTTGTATGAGTATATAAATGACTTAATTCTCATTTTCCCCTTCCTCTACCCACCCTACAACACCCCGCCCCTATATGCAGTTTCCCTTTTTTTAACCATCAAATTTTTCTTTCCCCTCACTACTTATCCCTAAACCCCATTATCTCATTGGCTAGATTTTACAATATCTGTCATGCATTCTAGAACTCATTTACACCTTCAGTTTCTCATACCAGAGAAAAGATACAATATTTACACATCTGTGAGCTATTTATTTCACTTACGTGTATGCCCTTAAAGTATGTCCATTTGAGTAAAATGACTCAAAATTATCATTTTTATGGCAGAGTAATACCCTTTTATATTTAAAAATCATATCTTCTTTATCCCATCTAGAGTTGATGGGCATTTGGGTTGTTTCCAAGATTTAGCTATCACAAACTGAGCCACTATAAACATGGGTGCACATGTGTCACTATGATATGAATCTTGTAATTATTTCTTGTATATCCCCAGCAGGGGGATAGCAGGGTCAAATGGGACCTCTAATCCTAGTTTTTTGAGGAATTTCCACACTGCTCTCCATAGTAGTTGTACTAGTCTACATTCCCACCAATAGCGGAGATGGGTTTCTTGCAGAGATTTAAAGTTGTCTTTTTCTCTGGATAATATATTCAACCCCCATTTGAATTTGTACACAAATATCATGTTTCCACTATCACTAAACAATGCTAAGGTGATGTTGGGTGGCATTCTCAGAGGTCTGCACCTGCCATATGGAGTGGCAAACATTGTGAGGTAATTGCTTCCTTCATTCCAGACCAGCCTGTCAGAAATCTGATGCTACCTTCATAACACACAACACCAGTGGCTTCATTGAACTCAGGCCTCAAAAGCAAAAGCTCTGAATGGTGTAACCCCATGGATACTCTTGTCTCCATGATCCAACATGGCCCGAGTTTCCCAGGTTCATCCTTTTAAATGGAGTTTTGTATTTTTATGTTAATTGTGTTGGGTTTTACTCTTTTTTTTGTTGTTGTTGTTGAGACAGGGTCTTGCTTTGTAGTTAAGGCTGGCCCTGAGCTCACTCTGTAGCCCAGGCAAGCCTCAAACTCAGCAATCCTCCTGTCTCTGCCTCCTGAGTGCTGGGATGACAGGCGCGAGCCACCACGCCCAGCTGGATTTTACTCTTCTTATGTTGTGTTCTAACAAGTATATTACTAGTCTAATTACCAAGTGGATAGTTCTCTTATTATGTGTGGTTAATAAGCCTAGCCAGTAATCTTACAACTTGAAGGTTTATCTGCAATCATTTATGAGAGTTTGACTCATATTTTTACCTAGAAAAATACTAATTATGATTTTTTTTACTGGGTACATAGCTTGTTTATGTTGTTGACAGATTGTGCAACATGGATGTGTAGAAGGCATTATCTTCTTTGCCTGAATACATTGCCTAAATTTATTAAGTACAATTATGGATGATTGGTCAAGTTGTTTGCTTTACTTATGATACCTTGTGAAGCAGGGTTTTTACTCAACTTATTTTTCTTGATTACATTTTTAGGGTTAAATAAGCAGCTTAACTTCTTATATCCCTCATGTATTAATTATCTCATTGCCTAGTTTCTCCCTAGGGCTGCAAATTCAGATTCCTAAGTGAAGTAGAAAGGCCTTAGCAGAAAGAAGGAATGAAAAGAAATTATTCACAAAGCATCAAGGCATTGTTTTCAGGGCCTCTCATTCTTCATTTATGGATTAAATAAACATTCAAAACTGAAAAAATGTCAGTCAGACAGGTTTATTTCATAGGAATCCAGGTTTGCTGCATCAGGACTTTTGTTTTCACAAGTATTCTTTAATTAATAAAGATTAATGTACTCTGATAATGTCTATACTCTCAGAGGCTGAGTACACTTCATCACATAAAAAATAGTAATTATTTTATGACTTTAGAAATAGAATTTCAAGAGCTTAATTGATTAATCTGCCAATCTTTCAGTTGCTCTGGAGAATGTGTGTGTGTGTGTGTGTGTATGTGTGTGTGTGAAAAAGAGAGAGAGAAATGACCTCTCAGTTCTTGGGTCTGTATTTGAGCACTTTCTTATTAGTATAGCATGTATTCATTGGTTGGACTTGGAGTATATCTATATTGACAGTGGTATGACAGAGGTTTTCTACCTCTGTTATTAATGCTGTGTAGTTTACATCATTCAGATTTGTCTCTCCAATCTTTAAGACTCTGGCAAAAGAAACATCTTGCTGACATTTTGGTTGGCAGAAGCACTGATTTTTCCTAAGTACCTGATTCAGCTTTCTCTCTGTGGTTAGCACACCATGTCCTCCTGACTTTCATAGAGTATTAAAATGTTACTAGTATATAAATTTTCTGTGTCCTTCATCAACTTTCTACTTAGAATTTCCAGACATGCTCTTATATTAGATATGTCCACTCTTGATACAAGATAGAAATCATAGCCAGTATGGGCTAAACCCTAATCACTAGTGAACACTGTAGAGTATGCAAGTAATCTCATACAAATCCAGTGGTTATAAAGAAGGAGAAGTGAAGATGGAAACAGAAGTAAAAGAAAAAGAAAATGTAATTCTTCACATCCTTGACAAATACCACTGGAACTTCTACTCTAGACTGTTCAGGAGAGTGTGTGCTAACTGCATAAAGCCCTGGCCCTTCCTAGTAGCCTTTACTCTGAAGGCACACAGATCACTTATTTAAAGTCTAAAAGTTCACTTCTATTTTGAA
>PVIC010049752.1:0-13052 GCA_004025085.1 Thryonomys swinderianus | reverse complement strand
AAAAAAAAAAAAAAAAAAAAAAAAAAAAAAAAAAAAAAAAAAAAAAAAAAAAAAAAAAAAAAAAAAAAAAAAAAATCACAAATGTGACTCAGACAAGAAAATGTCACATGACATTGATTTTTCCATCAGGCTACAGAAATAAAAAAGCCAATTATTTGTTATTAGAAAAATCAGTAAGATGTGTTCTGGGAGAACATTAATGTAGGAAATCACTTCTGATTGATTCAAAGTCTCGGGCACTTGAGAACCCTTTAAAACATAACCCCACCATCTAGAACATGCACACAATGGGACACAGTAGGTAATAATTACTTAGAATATTCATGCCTTAAGCAGTTAGGTAAGGACATAATGATGTAAGGCTATACAGCAGCCTATATAAGGACCGAGAAATAAAGATCTGTGCTCTTGGTGTTGCTAATGTTGACCTTGTTTGGCCCCTTTATCCTAGGAACCTCACCCATAAAAAAACCCCTTCAGCCCTCCAACTCTATCAATTCATAACTCGGATTCATTTGTAATCCAACAAACTGAGTTTTATATAGTATATTTTGAAAGTTCACAACTTGAATGTTAACAAGTCAGCGACTTACTATACTGAAAAGGAAAGCACCTGTACTGAACTTCCACAGAGACTTTTCCTGTTGTTATTTCTTAAAGAGTAAATATAACACCTGTTTATTGGCATTTGCATTGTGTGATAAATCATCTAGAGATGTAAAATATATGATGTGATCTATAAAGATTCTATCCAAATATATCAGAAGATTTTATTATCTGTGAGAAGCTCTGGATCCACCAAAGATACCAAGGGACAAATATATAAATATTTATCATCTTAGAAATCAAAACTGAGAAATTTAGAGTATGTATTAATTGAAAAAAATACATTTAGTGAATGTGTTGGGACCAAAGAATTTTCATTTTATAAATTGCCCCATCTGATGTTTAAAATGTGACCAAGCTTTTGTACTTTGTAAAAACATCCTGTGCAAATGTGGTATATAATCTGTAAAAACAACTTATGACAACTTGCTAATTGTGTAAGGTTCCCTGAAAAACTTTAAGCAAACAGATAAGGTCCCTGATCATCCTGGTTGCCAAGTAACAGCAATCTCCTGGTAAGCCTGAGGGCACATCGCTCACATAATTTAGCACTGAGCTATCTCCCAGAACTGTTCCTGCCAAAGATTTCCTTTGTTAGCCCTCCCACAAAATAACTCTATTTTTCCTGTTCCTCCTCTACCAGTGACCACCCAATAAATATGATAAGTCAAATGATTAGCCAATTACTAGAAGATTTAGGTCCCCCTCTCGTGTGTAACCTGAAATGCCCCTAAAAGGGGCCAGTACCCATTCTTCTGGGTCTCCAATCCAATATTGGTAGACTCACTGCATGCTGTGCTAATAAAAGTACCCTTGTTCATTACATGCGTGTGCATGTCTTCCTGGGGAGAGCATGATAGAGGCATAATAGCTGTGTAGCTTCCTTTCATTTTTTTTAATTACACAAGTCTCTTAAATATTTGGTTTAATGATAAACAATTGAATTCTCTTTTTTGTTTGTTTGTTTGTTTGTTTGTTTTGAGACTGGGTCTGGCTTTGTAGTTCAGTCTGGCCCTGAGCTCACTATGTAGCCCAGGCAAGCCTGGAACTCAGCAATCCTCCTGTCTCTGCCTCCCGAGTGCTGGGATTACAGGCATGAGCCACCATGCCCGGCACTGTGGTATGTGGTATTGATGGCTGGTGGGCATGAGTCACCATGCCCAGCATTGTATGTGGTTACCAGGGATCGAACTCTGGACCTTGAGCTTGCGAGCAGGCACCAGAACCACTGAGCTAAATCTCCGGCCCTGAATTCTCTTTTTTTAAAGGGGAAACTATTTATTTGGCTTACAATTTGTAGAGGTTGGCTACAAATAATCGGCACCCTCCAAGACAGGGATGGCAAACAGGTATGGCAGAGGAGAAACAACATGGCACACACAATGTAGCAAAGCAATAAGGAACTTTAAAATAGTATCTTCTTGCCCTTATTATCTTAGACTACTTAGGGCAGTTAGCACCCATGCCCTTAATCCCAGTTCCCTTGGGCCTAGCTCCATCATGAAGCAGTCACAAACTTTAATTCAGCCACCTGCAAAATAGCCCCACCTCATTCACATGAGGCTTTGGAGGGGACATCTAAACACAAGGCATAATACCTGGTGAAGCTGGATTCCTTGGGATCTAGCAGCCCTGTCCTTGGGTCAGTTCTCATTAGTAGAGATCTGACAGGGCATCTCCTGATGGCCTGCCCTGCTCTCACAGCACATGTCCGATGACAGAGCTGAACCCTTTGGTGCTGGACAACTCCAGCCTTAAGAGAACCCCAGTGCTACTGTCTCTGCATTCACTGGACTTCTTTCCATAATCACAACTCATCTTTCAGTTGAAGACCCCAGAACTGGGATCCCTTACCAGCTGGATGGTCCTTAGCCAACTAAAAAGGGCAAAAAAAAAAAATCCAGCTCTAGAGAAGCACAACTCGATAGGAAAGCCCAAAGCAACACATCTAGTGACAAAATCACGCAATAAAAGTCAGGCACTATGTAAATTCACTCAGCAAACACAGGTTACATCCTTTTAGACAATAGGACAAACTTAAAGCCACATTTATTCAATGAATGAGTAAAAAAGAGAGCAAATTAATATCTACAAACTACCCCAGGAAGCTTCTCCTTCAGGTGAGGTTTTAGGCCATGGAAGAGTTGCATTATCTTTTTTTTTTAAATTGAATTCTTTATTGGTAAAATTATATCCATCTCACAATCACACATAACATTGGGGAATTTGTACCAATATATGACACAATCAATTCTCATTTTTACCCATATCCCCACCCACCCACACCTCCCCACCCCCTATATACATGCTATTTTATTTTCTTTCAGAATCATATTTATTCCTTCCCCTCATTCATCACCATACCAAATTTCCATTGGAAATTTCCCATTCTACAAAGACTGTCATACTTTCTAGAGCTCATTTGCATCTACAGGTGCTCATATCAACAAGAAGATCCAGTATTTGCCTATCTGTGATCTATTGATTTCACTCATTAGTGTGTCCTCCAGGTGTTTCCATTTGCACATAAATGAATCAATTTTGTCATTCTTTATGGCAGAATAATACTCCATTTTATTTTTAAAAACCCCACATCTTCTTTATCCAGTCTCCAGCTGATGGGCATTTGGGTTGTTTCCAAGATGGAGCTATCACAAACTGAGCTGCTATGAACAAGGGTGTACATCTGTCTTTCCAATGTGATTTTTTTGTTTTGAGACAGGGTCTCGCCTTGTAGTTCAGGCTGGCTCTGAGCTCACTATGTAGCCCAGGCAAGCCTCAAACTCAGCAATCACCTGTCTCTGCCTCCCGAGTGCTGGGATTACAGGCATAAGCCACCATGCTCAGCACTGTGGTATGTGGTATTGATTGCTGGTGGGCGTGAGTCTCCATGACCAGCATTGCATGTGGTTACCGGGGATTGAACTGACCTGGGTTTGCGAGGCAGGCACCGGAACTACTGAGGTAACCTTCCAGCCCTCCAATGTGATTTTTAAAATTCTTTAGGGGATAGCAGGGTCAAATGGGACCCCTAGTCCTAGTTTTCTGAGAAATCGCCACACAGATCTCCACAACGGTTGCACAAGTCTGCAATTCCACCAACAGTGAAAAAGGGTTCCTTTCTCCCCACAGCCTCACCAGCACTTATTGTTGGTTGATTTTGTAATAGGGGCCATTCTTTGTGGAGTGAGATAAAATCTCACTCTAGAGAAGCACAACTCAATAGGAAAGCCACAAAGCAACACATCTAGTGACAAAATCACACAACAAAAGTCAGGCAATATGTAAATTCACTCAGCAAACACAGGTTGCATCCTTTCAGAAATAGGACAAAGTTAGAGGCTGTCTTTCCTCCATTGAGGATGTTTGCCTCCTTTGTCAAAGATAAGGTGGCTTAGTGTATCTGGGGTTGTTTCTGCATCTTCTAATCTATTCCACTGGTCCTTGGGTCTGTTACTTTGCCAGTACCATGCAGTTTTTATCACAGTGGCTTTATAGTAGAGTTTTAAATTGGGGATTGTAATACCCCCTGCCATGTTGTGGTTGCTTAGAATCACTTTTGCTATTCTATGTTTCTTGTGGTTCCAGATGAATTTTTGTATTATTTTCTCTAGCTCTGTGAAGTATAACGTTGGAATTTCAATTGGAATTACATTGAATCTGTACAGTAGTTGTGGGAGTATAGTCATTTTGACAATGTTCTCCCTACCCAGGAACACGGGCTACCTTTCCACTTTCTGATTTCCTTTTCTATCTCATTTTTCAAAGTCCTGTAGTTTTCAGAGTAGAGGTCTTTCACTTCCTTTGTTAGGTTGATTCCTAGATATTTCATTTTTCTGGGTGCTACTGTGAAAGGGATTGACTCCCCAATTTCTCTTTCAGTGAATCTGTTGTTTGTGTAGACAAAGGGTGTTGACTTTTGAGCATTAACCCTGTATCCAGCAACACTACCAAATTTGGTAATTAAGTCTAGTAGTCTTTTGGTTGAGTTTTTAGGATCCTCTAGATAGAGTATCATATCATCAGCAAATAATGACAGTTTAACTACTTCCTTTCCTATCTTTATTCCTCTTATATCTTTGTCCTGCCTGATTGCTATGTCTAATGTTTCCAGCACTATATTGAACAAGAGTGGTGACAACGGGCATCCTTGTCTCGTTCCTGACCTTAGTGTAAAGGGTTTCAGTTTTTGCCCATTAAGTATGATGCTGGCTGTTGGTTTCTCATAAATAGCTTGTATTAAATTGAGAGAAAGTCCATCGATTCTAATTCTCTGTAGGGTTTTGATCATAAATGGGTGTTGGATTTTGTCAAATGCTTTTTCTGCATCTATTGAGATAATCATATGGGTTTTGTCTTTGAGTCTGTTAATATAGTATATTACATTGATTGATTTATGTATGTTGAACCAGCCTTGCATCCCTGGGATAAATCCAACTTGATCAGAGTGTATGATTTTCTTCAGAACTCTCTGTATTCTGTTTGCCAGTATCTTATTGAGGATTTTTTGTCAATGTTCATTACAGAGATTAGCCTGTAGTTTTCTTTTTTGGTGGGATCATTCCCTGCCTTTGGAATCAAGGTGATAGTTGCTTCAAGGAATGATTTGGGGAGTACTGCTTCCCTTTCAATTTCAATAAAGAGGTTGAGAAGTACTGGTATTAACTCTTCTTTAAAAGTTTTGTAGAATTCAGCAGTGAAGCTGTCAGGACCAGGGCTTTTCTTTGTTGGTAGGTTTTTTATTACATTTTCAATTTCCCAGATTGATATCGGGTTGTTTAACATTTTTATATCCTCTTCATTCAGCTTTGGAAGTTCATATGTGCCTAGGAATTTACCCACTTCTTCTAGATTTTCCATCTTCTTGGAGCATAGATTTTCAAAATATGTGTTTATGATTCTTTGAACTTCTTCTGGATCTGTGCTGATTTCCCCATTTTCATTCCTTATAGCATGGATTTGAGCCTTTTCCTTCCCTTGTTTGATAAGGTTGGCTAAGGGCCTGTCGATCTTATTTATCCTTGTGAAGAACCAACTCTTTGATTCATTGATTCTTTGTATTGTTCTCTTTGTCTCCACTGCATTAATTTCTACTCTGATCCTTATAATTCTATCATCTCGCTGATTCTATCATCTTGCTGATCTCTTCTTTAATGATGTCTTTCATTGTGGACAGTATCCCTGTTTTGATCTCAGAAATGAGTTCTGAGTTCCATTTTACTAGATCTGCTTTAGTTACTATCTCAAGGAGTCCTGGTGTGTGAGTTTCAGTTTGCCCTATTTCTCTTTTCTCTGAATTTCCCTGTGGTGGTGATCTTTGTGTCTGGTTTTTGTATATTTTCTCATTTCTACTCTTTCACTGTTACTAATGCTATTCTTTGCCTGATGACAGGGCAATGTTTGTTGCAGGTCTCTTTCTTTCTATTATCTGGGGCTTTTGGGATGTGGCACCTTCCTGGGGTGTCCTCCTTGAATCTGTAATGACCCTTGAGAATTCTCAGTTGTGACATATCACAGGAGGTATTTGAGCAGAACAATCACATCATGTTTGTTACCATAATACAATAAATGCCAATATCAGTATTAAACACAGTAAATAAAATGAAAAGTTTTGTTAAATTCTATTCTGAAGACTTTGAGCTTATGAGTTACCTCTATGTCCATATGCCAAAATTTAGAATTAATCAGCAATGTGTATACAACATGCAGATCATAAATGTACCCCCCGAACCCTTTGGGGATAAGAGGTCACTGGGGAATCAGGGAGGTAGGGGGACAGAAGGAGAGTGAAATAGGGTTAGCAGATTTAGGAAGATCACCTGTACTCTAGAACCTCATATATGCCAGCGGGTAATAGAGGATAAAAGGGCATATATAAAACAGTACCAACTGTATGCTGTAAGACCGTTGGAGACTTTGCACACCTTCTTATAATAGTACAGGAGAAGAAATGGGGCAGCCTGAGTCTTTCATTTCTGGGTATTGCTTCTGACAGGAAGATAGGAGAGGGTATGGGGACAAGAGGTGAATAGAGGGATCTAGGAGTAGAACGCTCCGGCTCCTCTAGGACCTGGGTCCTCACAGCGCAGCTCCGGGGTGGGGCTGGGGCTGGCCGGCGGGCCTCAATCCTCCGTGGTGGTGATGGCGTGCAGGGTCCGTACCTGACTCCTCACTGCATCGCTCCGGGGTGGAGCGGGCCGGTGGGCAGGCCTCAGTCTTCCGTGGCCGCCGGGAACGGAATCTATGACTGCAGATGCAGTTCCAACTAGTAGTTCAAGAACTCTTGGGCTAGGAAGTCAGTACTTCCTCTGACTTGCAACAAGCAGCACAAGCAGCCTTGGCACTAGAAAAGTTGTATGTTTGGAACTAGCTCCAAGAGGTCAGGGCTGCTTGTGATATTCGTGCTTCCAGCCTCAGTGGTGAAGGCTAACCCTCCACCCCAAGGGTTCCATTTCACAGTGCAGTGCCCTAAGCATGTCACCCACATAAGCAGCACTCTCGCTATCAAAGTTGCATCATCTTGTCTGTTACTGCTCCTGCCTCGCCCAGGCTGGTGTGTGCAAAAGCAGGGATGGGAGGTTAAAGGCACAAATTTTTCCCTTCCTGTTCAAGACAACATGGTACCTTTTAACACTGTTTTTGTTTTTTGGTTTGTTTTTGTTGTTGTTATCCAAAACCGGTAGCTAAGCAAATGGAATACTCTGAAAACTAAAAGTCTGAAGAAGGGAGAGAATTAGAAAAGGAGAAGGAAAATTACTAAAACCTGTGGAAAGGAAGCACTGATCAGGTGAGTCTGTGACCTGGGGTGGGGCCATAAACATCATTGGCACTAAGCAAAGAGCTGTCCTAGTCCAAGGCAAGTTCCCAAATAAAGCAGCAGTTCAAGTGAGGTGGGTCCTTATCACCTGGACATCTACTGTGGGCAGCTATGGCAAAGCACTTGGGCAAACCATTTGCCCAAGAGTGGGCAACTTTCTCCCCTGTTCCACTGGGCTCATACCCATCCCTGCAAACCCTCCAGGATAGACTGCACATCATGTGGATCAACAGCAGAATATCAGCCCAACTGCTGGGCAGAAGTCTTCCCATCCCTCAGAAGAACAGAAGCCTTTTGGGCCACAATTTAGCCTTTTCCATGCAGAGACTAGTCTGCTTCTCCTCCCAGGAATCCATTCTTCACCCAGAAAAAGAGAGAGAGTCTCCCAAAGGAATGGTAAGTTACCTTCTTTGCTTGCAGGGCTGGTTGCTCTCTTCTGCTGAGATCTGTAAAGGGATGCTGTGCAACAAAGTCCCTTGCTGTTCAGTGAGGTCTCCTGAAGTTTGGTAAAGTCCTCCTGCCTCAGCTTGCCAGATGTTATTCATCGAATGAGCCAATAATAGCCCAGGTTCTTGTGTCTGACGAGAAAAGTACTGCCATGCATACACTTGGTGGTAAGTCTTAAGATGAGAAAAGTACTGCCATGCATACACTTGGTTGTAAGTCATAAGATGAGAATAGTACTGCCATGCATACACTTGGTGGTAAGTAGTAAGTTTATTGACAATCACAGGAAAGGTAAAAGCCACAGGAGAAAAGGGAAAAGAGGGCTGAATTCGTATTTCTGACTCCATATTCAATCTATTGTGACTTTCCTTCCTATTCCCTACTAAGGATTAAAATCAGGGCCTTCACACTGATATATATCCCAACTGTGTTGTTAATGTTGCTGGTATTATTGTACTATCATCATCAAGACTGGGTCTTATTTAGTCACTAACTTGACCAAGCTGAGCTTGAACTGTTGCTGCTCCTGCCTTGGTCTACCAGAATGCCAGGATTCCAGGCATGTGCTACTATACTTGGCTATGACATATTTTGATGGATATATAGTTTTCCATAGGTATGTACTGGTGTAGGACACGGAAGAGGGTGGACTGTTCTCAAATCTTCAGACCATACTTTGAGACCTGAGCTGTAGTAATTTCTGCAAAAGTAGCCATTTCTGCAATCACATAAAGAATACTCAAGCAGAAATTAGTATGTTACCCTCTTAACCAGAGACTAGAGATAAATTTGTTGTGAAGCCAAGCAACTTATTTGAATATTACACAACTGCGGTCCACACAACTCTGGCCACCAGGTGGCACCTGCTCCCAGTCTTTTCTAGAAGGATTCAATTGAGGATGCTTCATTTCCTTGTTGAAGAGCAATCTGTCTAAGGTAGATTTCTTCGTATTGTTCAGCCCAAGAAAAGAGTAGGTTAAGTAAAGAGAAAATTAACTTAGTGAAAGAGAAGTTTTTTAAAAGTACAACTATGATTTAATGTGGGAGTTTGTTTTTGAAAATTCCAAAATGAGGCCAGGGATTTAGCTCAGTGGTTCTAGCATCTGTCTTTCAAGCACAAGGTCCAGAGTTTGATCCCCAGTAACCACACACCACAATATTGGGTGTGGTGACTCACACCCACCAGCAATTAGTACCACACACCAGAATGCTGGGCATGGTGGCTCACACTTGTAATCCCAGCACTCGGGAGGCAGAGGCAGGAGGATTGCTGTGAGCTGGAGGCTTGCCTGGGCTACATAGTGAGCTCAGGACCAGCCTGAATTACAAAGTGAGACCTTATTGCAAAAAAAAAAATAAATCAAAATGGTCATTCTAAATATACTGTTTGGCACTTACACTCTCTCACCATAAGGTGTTTTTCTCCCTCTCTCATTTATAATGCAGTATCACTGTCACCACAAAAGTAAGGAATTATTTAAGAACTACAAGGACTCAGAACAGAGATAGTGGCAGAAACCACTCCACTCTGCCAGGGAGGCATGGCCTCACTCATTCTCATCTTGATGCTGGAGGGTGATTCATATTCTAAACTTCAGAGATCCATTCAACCTAAAAACTGGAGCTATTAATACCTTCTGTGGTCAGAAGCATGATTTTTTTTTTAAAGCAGGGTCTTACTCTGTAATTTAGGCTGGCCTTAGACTCACTGTGATGAGTCCCAGGACAGGCTTGAACTCATGGTAATACTCCTGCCTTAGCCTCCCAAGTGCTGGGATTCTAGACATGAATCACCACATCCAGCTTTTCTGGGACAGGGTCTTGCTTTGTAGTTCAGGCTGGCCCATAGTGAACTCACTATTTAGACCAGGTTACCCTCAAACTCACAGCAGTACTCCTGCCTCTGCCTCCTGAGTGCTGGGATTACAAATGTGAGCGACCACATCCAGCACTATGGTATGTGGTACCAGGGACTGAACTCCGGACCTTGTGTTTCCCAGGTAGAAGCCACAACCACTGAACTAAATCTCCACCCTAAACATTTGATTTTAAACTAGACTGTCCCTAGAATTTCTTTTGAAATGTACGAATCTATGATTATAGATGTTTGGGTTTTTTTTTTTTTTTTTTTGAGACAGGGTCTAGCTTGTAGTTCAGCCTGGCCCTGAGCTCACTATGTAGCCCAGGCAAGCCTTGAACTCAGCAATCCTCTTGCCTCTGCCTCCCAAGTGCTGGGATTACAGGCGTGAGCCACCAGGCCCAGCACTGTGGTATGTGGTACTGATTGCTGGTGGGCGTGAGTCACCACGCCCAGCATTGTTGTATGTGGTTACCGGGGATCAAACTCAGGACCTTGTGCTTGCAAGGCAGGTGCCGGAACCACTGAGCTAAATCTCCAGCCCATATCTGTTTATTTTTTTGAGGCTTGGTCTTGCTTTGTAGTTTACCTTGAATTCATTATGTAGCCCAGGTGGGCCTCAAAGTCACAGCAATCCTCCTGCCTCAGCTTTTAGATTACAGGCAAGTACCGCCATGTCCAGCTATTATGATTCAATTTAAATCCAGTGTTGTTCTTTGATTGCAAACAATAAAATCAACTTTGGCTAATATTGTCTTAGTGAGACTCATAAGGTTGCTGTGTTCTAACCCTAGTCTGTGTCTCCAGTTTCAAATCTCCTTCAATTCCACTCATATTACCAAACCCACCAGCACCTCAGGCCTGTTGGAAAGTTCAGGCAGGCTTCACTTCCTCCCAACTGCCTTCTGTGACCTCCTCAGGCTTGAGTGAGTGCTCTTCTATCCAATAGCATTCTCCACTTCTCCATTATATTTTTCTTTTTTTTTTTTTTTGAGACAGGGTCTCGCTCTGTAGTTCAGGCTGGCCCTGAGCTCACTATGTAGCCCAGGCAAGCCTCAAACTCAGCAATCCTCCTGTCTCTGCCTCCCGAGTGCTGGGATGACAGGTGTGAGCCACCAAGCCTGGCTATACATTTCTTTTCTTTTGGCTTTTAAAAACATGTGTTTTCTCATTATGTAGTTCAGGCTGGCCTTGAACTCACAGTGTAGCCCAGGCTGGGTTTGAACTCAGTCTTCCAAATCCAATTATAGGAGTAATTCCGCTATGCCCAGCTCTCCATTTTATTTTTATTTTATTTTATTTTATTTTTTTCTTTTTGAAACAGGGTCTTGCTTTGTAGTTCAGGCTGGCTCTGAGCTCACTATGTAGTCCAAGGAAGCCTCAAATTTAGCAATCCTCCTGTCTCTGCCTCCCGAGTGCTGGGATTACAGGCGTGAGCCACCATGCCCAGCACTCCATTTTATTTTTGACACTCCTAGATTATTATTTTTGAATACTTTCGCCAACACACAGCACAGTACCTAGCACAGAGCAGGCAGCCAAATATTTATTGAGTAGGCAGAGAAAGGGAAGACATTTTCTTTGAATATAGAAGATACTTGGATTTTTTTTTTTTGGAGGGAGGGTCTTTCTTTGTAGTTAGGGCTGACCCCAAACTCACTATGTAGCCCAGGCAAGTCTCAAACTCAGAAATCCTCCTGCTTTTGCCTCCAGAGTGCTGGGATTACAAGCGTGAACCACCACGCCCGGCACTTTGGTATGTGGTACTGATTGTTGGTAGGCATAAATCACCACACCCGGTATTGTTGTATGAGGTTACCAGGGATCAAACCATAGGGACTTTGTGTTTGCAAAGCAGGCACCGGAACCACTGAGCTAAATTCCAGGCCCCAGATACTTGGATTTTGATAAAGAATGGATTCACAGAACTATTACAGAACTATTACTAGTATTATAAAACTATTAATTGGCCAGTCTGAGATCTGATTGAGAATTACAACATTTTTCATAATAATCCTATTTAATAAAAGGAAATGTTTTCTTTGTTTTTTCTTCTAAGTGTTAATTATCATGAGGAGCCTCTTGAGTCTCATAGTTAACCCTAGGAGGGGCTGGAAAGACAGACATCTAGAGTAATTGAGGAAGGGTGTGTGACTAGTGGGTTCTAACATGGTGAGTTTGAGGAGGGAGGGGAGACTCACAAGTGAGTACTGTCAGAATGCATACCTTATCTCAAAAGTAAAAGAAAAACAGAAAAATCAATGGAACCAAAAGCTGGTTCTTTGAATCATCAATAAAACAAAAACAAAGAACACAACTGGGCGTGGTGGCTCATGCCTGTAATCCCAGCACTTGGGAGGCAGAGACAAGAGGATTGTTGAGTTCGAGGTTTGCCTGGGCTACATAGTGAGCTCAGAGCCAGCCTGAACTACAAAGCGAGACCCTGTCTCAAAAAAAAAAAAAAAAAGAAAAGAAAACTAGAAGGAATGAAGGTGAAAGACGAATAAAAAGAAACAAGATGTGTTGCTTCTTGTACAACTCCTCACAAAGAATGTAGTCATTATGTACTGTAATCAATGTACTAATAACAAAAAAGAGAGACAAGGGGGCCGGAGGATTAGCTCAGTGGTTCCGGCGCCTGCCTCGCAAGCACAAGGTCCTGAGTTCAATCCTGGTAACCACATACTATGCTGGGCGTGGAGACTCACACCCACCAGCAATCAACCAGCAATCAGTACCACATACCACAGAGCTGGGTGCGGTGGCTCATGCCTGTAATCCCAGCACTCGGGAGGCAGGGACAGGAGGATTACTGAGTTCCAGGTTTGCCTGGGCTACATAGTGAGCTCAGGGCCAGCCTGAACTACAAAGTGAGACCCTGTCTCAAAAAAAAAAAAGAGAGAGAGACAAGGACAATGGGATAAGTGTGTCTGAGTCAAGGAAGAGTATATTGAGAGGGATTCATAGCAACCTGTTTTACTATAATAATACTTTAAATTAAAAATAAACTTAAAAAGGGCCGGAGGGGGCTGGAGGGTTAGCTCAGTGGTTCCGGCACCTGCCTTGCAAGCGCAAGGTCCTGAGTTCGATCCCCGGTAACCACATATAATGCTGGGCATGGAGACACGCCTTCCAACAATCAACAGCGCCTACCACAATGCCGGACGTGGTGGTTCACGCCTGTAATCCCAGCACTTGGGAGGCAGAGACAGGAGGATTGCTGAGCTTGTGGCGGCCTGCCTGGGCACCATAGTGAGGTCAGGGCCAGCCTGAACTACAAAGCGAGACCCTGTCTCAAAAAGCAAAAAAAAAAAAAAAAAAAAA
>PVIC010049751.1:0-13050 GCA_004025085.1 Thryonomys swinderianus | reverse complement strand
TTTTTGAGACAGGGTCTCGCTTTGTAGTTCAGGCTGGCCCTGAGCTCATTATGGTGCCCAGGCAAGCCGCCGCGAACTCAGCAATCCTCTTGTCTCTGCCTCCCGAGTGCTGGGATTACAGGCGTGAGCCACCACGTCCGGCATTGTAGTATGTGGTGTTGATTGTTGGTGGGCGTGTCTCCATGCCCAGCATTACATGTGGTTACCGGGGATGGAACTCAGGACCTTGCGCTTGCGAGGCAGGCGCTGGAACCACTGAGCTAACCCTCCGGCCCCAGTTCTTGAGTTCTTGAGCAGTGAATGCTGCTCCACAGAGCCATCCAGTGGAAAGAAGCCTTATAAAACTCTTCTGGCTCAACCTCATCCATCTTATTCACCGGATCTGTAGCCTTGGCTCTTCCCTGTAATCAACATGACCATAGAAGGTAACTATATTAAATCAACTCAGGACATCGGGGCGTCCACTCCTATGCCATAAAAGACAGTCATGAGAGGAGATGTCCAGAACTGCTTCTCACAATGACAAGAGCAATGGTAGAAGTGTGTCCCCAACAAGAAACCATTTTGCAGAGGAAAAATGCCAATGTGTCTTTGGCTCCTATAAATATTTTTTAAACATTTGTATTTTTCAATCATACTTCATACGTGTTTATAAGTGTGTGTGTATATGTGTGTGTGTGTGTGTGTATATATATATATATATATATATATAATGTGAGGGTGTGTGTAGATGTGTGTGTAGATGTGTGTATAGATGTGTCCCACTATAATTTTGGTTTTTCTTGTGTCCTATTGACTCTACCTCTCCATTAACGGTAGTGGCTATATTATGCATTTTAGTGATAGCTTCACAAAACACTTTAATATTTACTCCTCCCAATGATTCTTGCTCAAAATAATCTTGCCTGTTTTCACCCTTTTATGCATTCCTATGTTCTGAAAATCACTTTTTCATGTTCCCTCAATAATTCTCAAAAAAACTATCATAAATTGTCTTAAAATTATTGTGCAATCTAAACTGATCACATTAACATGAGGATATTTAAACTGAAAAAGGATATTAGACTCTTTACTATTTCTTAGGAAAATTACATTGATTCGAGCATGTAATTTCCATCCAAACTAATCTTGTTAAAATTGTTTCTTACTAATAATAAGCTTGTGGTAGTCACTGTTTTCCTTTTCCTATTATGTTTTCTAATTGTTTTTTGCTGGTATTTAGGGAAACGTGTATGTGCATGCTTGCGTGTGTGCATGTGTGTGTGCATGTGTGTGTGTGTGTGTACGTACACGCTGGGTATGTGTTTTATCCATATCATTTGCTGAAACCTCTTGTGAGTTTCTTTTATTAAATTATATTGTCTTGGTTTGCCAGCTAGTAATTACACCATCTCTGAACAGTGACATTATTGTGTTCTGTTATCCCAGTTGTAATGGCTCTTATTTTGGTTTTATGCTGCATTGTACTAGGTAGAAATTTCTGAGCAATAACATCAAATGATGTTGCTGGTTGCCTTTTATGTCTAACTCCCAGTGTCAATGACCAGGGCTCTAACAGATTGTTCCTTATGTGATATTAGTTGTAAATTTAGAAAAAAAATGTTTTTTAAACATAATAAGGAAAATAGTTCTATAGTTTGTCTTTTACACTTAGATGTGGATTTTCAATTTTATCAAATGCCTTTGTGGCATGTACTCATGATCATATTGACCGTTTAGCTTGACTTATATGCTAATTTCCAGAATTTCTGTTAATAAATGTATTCTATACCTGGAACAAGTGATCTATATATAAAGAGCCAATTTAATAGTGTTATTAGTGGAATGATTTACAACAACTTGGGTGTTTTCCTTCTTTTTCTGTCTTATATGAGTGTTTATATAACATGGGAATTACTAGTTTCTGAAAGATTGAAAGAACTCATTGGAAAAGCCATCTGGCTCAAGCATTGTTTATTCTAATTTTCTTTTTATAGAATGCTTAATTAATTTTGTCATTCTTTTTGTTTAATAACAAAGACTTTTCAGAGGCCAAAACAGGTTTAGTCCTATTCCATTGGCATTAAATATCATTGTTGCCATCCTAAAGAGCTTGAAATTGATCTCCTTTTGCATATGAGAATTACTGTCAAAAATTCTTATTTTCAATGCTTATTAAAATTTCAATTCTTATTACAATGCTCTTGCCTGTAATCCCAGCACTTGTGAGGCAGAGACAGGAGGATTGCTGAGTTCACGGTGGCTTGCCTGGGCACCATAGTGAGCTCAGGGCCAGCCTGAACTACAAAGCAAGACCCTGTCTCAAAAAAGAAAAAAAAAATTCTTATTTTCGACTTGGAGGTTTTTATTTGTTTAGAATTGTAATTTATTAATTTCTAGTTCATCTCATTATATTAAGGAAGTATAGTCTATATCTTCACTTGTTTATGCAGTATGTTGATTTTATTTGTTTCCCTTGTCATTTTTTATCCCCCACCCTACTGAGTCTTTTTGATGTTAAAATATTGTTTCCTTCTCAGTCATATATTCTGCGTATAGCTTTTTTTGGAGGGTGGTTTTTTTTTTCTGCATATAGCTTTTGTAACTTGTTGTTTCATTTATTATTTGTTTCAGACATTTCACACATATAGACATAGGTGTCTTTTTCCCCTTCTGTTTGTTGTTCTATTGTTTTGTTTTGAAAGATTTTTTTCCATTCAAGATAGCTCTTCTTTGATATTAAATATGCAGTGTGTTCCAAAAATGATATAATGAACAGCCACCCTCAGGTTCATCAGTTGTAAATATTTTGCCATTTTTAATTGAATTCTTTATTGGTACATTTTATATACATCTCACAATCACACATAACATTGGGGAATTTGTACCGGCATATGACACAAGTTAATTCTCATTTTTACCCACATCCCTACCCACCCACACCTCCCCTCCCCCTATATACATGCTCTTTTATTTTCTTTCAGAGTCATATTTATTCCTTCCCCTCATTACATTCCCACACCAAATTTCCTTTGGAAATTTCCCATTCTACAAAAACTGTCACTTTCTAGAGCTCATTCGCATCTACAGGTGCTCATATCAAAGAGAAGATCCGGTATTTGCCTGTCTGTGATCTATTTATTTCACTTATTAGTGTGTCCTCCAGGAGTATCCATTTGCACATAAATGAATGAATCTTGTTATTCTTTATGGCAGAATAATACTCCATTTTATTTAAAAAAAAACATAACTTCTTTACCCAGTCTCCAGTTGATGGGCATTTGGGTTGTTTCCAAGATTGAGCTATCATGAACTGAGCTGCTATGAGCAAGGGTGTACATCTCTCTTTCCAATGTGATTTTTTAAATTTTGCCATTTCTTTTCTCAACTACTTAGTAAACTATTTGAGAGTCAGTTGTAGCAGGTATGATGCATAAAAACCTTTAGTTGTTATCAATCTCATACAATGCCATAATACAATCATTTCACTCAGGATATTTTTTGTTGATATAGCAGTAGCATCTAAGATATATTTCATATTCATATTTCACCAGCTGTCCCAATTACTTGTCCTTTGAGGCCTTTGAAGATTTAATCTAGGTTTAACTGTTGTCTTTGGTTGGAGTGGAGACCCTGAAAATTTTCAATAAGTAAATTCTCAGTTACTTAGTATATTGTGAATTCTCATTTATGGTAAGGTCTTACATTTGTGGTTTCAATCTCATAATTGTGGAATTTCTTCTACTTTGGATTTTCTCTTCGTTCCATTGATTTCTATTCGTAAAATTCTCTGTCACACACACATTTCTATTTAATTTTTATTTAATTCATATTCCAGTATCACTTGGTTTAATTATTATAACTCCACAGTATATTTTGTATATATGTACACTTCAATACTGTAACAGTAGAGAGTTTATACCCTCATTCCGTTATCTCAAAATCTGTTATCAATTATATTTCCTATTTTGAAGAAAAACAAGTCTCACTGTAGTTTTCAAATAAAGTCTTCCATATCCTTAAGGCTTCCAAATATCACCTAACTAGTATACATTTTATACAATTTGCTTCTTCCCAAAGAAAATAATGCAGATTTCCAAAGAATCAACATCAAACTCAGCAATCCGCCTGTCTCTGCCTCCCGAGTGCTGGGATTACTGGCACGAGCCACCACGCCCGGCACTGGGGTATGTGGTAGTGATTGTTGGTGGGCGTGAGTCTCCACGCCCACCCATAGCTATTTTTAAAGGACTTTATGCTGAAAGGATCTTTCATTACATTCTCTCGCTTGTTTCTTATGGTATACAGTTTATTTATCTCTATCATATCAAACCACTTTACTGGATTCTTTTATTAATTTTAGAAAGTCAGTTGAGTCTTTTCAATATATTAGGTCACAGTTGTATTATCTAGAAACTATGATGAATTGCTTTCCTTTCTAAGATGTACATCTCTTCTGTTTATATCTTATTGAATTGGCCAGAATTAGCCCATTTTAGATGCAAATAAAGTGACTTGCCCAGTGCACCAGACTGAGAGCGAGTGTTGGAGCAAGAACTAAAATCTCCTCTTCTTTGCTTCGAAAAAGGGGCACCAGATCAAGGTCATCTACCTTGTATTTACCCTGCTGACTTCTCCTAAAGGGAGACTGACGCTGGTGGTGTTTACACTGCTTTCTTAAAGGGAATTCACCTCTTCACTATGCTAGATGCTATGGAGACAGATTAAGCAGGGGACTGAAATAGGAAATATTGTGGGTTTGGGGTGTCATGTGAAGAAAGCGAGCAAGTCAGACTTTCCTGGTGGAAGGGAAGGAGCAAGTCTTCTGAGGCTTTCACATATCCAAAGAGTAGGATCCCAGGCACAGGGCATAGCAAATGTGAAGGCCTGAGATGGACGTATGTCTAGGGACAGCAGAGGCCAGTGTAACAGGTGAAAAAATGAAGTCACATAGTTGTAGTTTTGGAGATAATGGGAAGGGGAGACTCTGGGCATACTAAACTTGCAGTCACAGGAGTTGCTTATGGCCTCGACACAGTATTGTGAATGAGAGAAGTGCCCTGGTTGAGGGAAAATGCATGAGGGCAGTGGCCAAGCCATCTGTGCTTGGCTTAAAAATATACCTTAACCACAGTGCACACTCAATAAAAGCTTATTTTTCTAAGTACTGTCTTAGAGAGAAGGATGTGAAACTCTTGCCATCAGCTAAAAATAAGGCAAATTTACTTGAACCCTGCAGTTGAATTGTCATGGGTCCTTCATACAACATATTTTTCTTCTAAATTTCTACACAAAATCCATTTTCATTAAATTTATCAAGTGCCATTCAGTCACATGACAAGGAGCCAAGCGGAATGCCAGGCAGCTCTGCTGTTCAATTCAGTGGCACTGCAATAACGGGCACATGGGGCAACTGTGAATGACCCCTGTCGACTCCCACAGTGTACTTTCTAGCAAGCCCTTTCCAGACACGTCATCTCAGCCCTCGCACTGCACTGCAGGCTCCCCTCCCTGCCGAATCCACCTGTGGCAGAGTTCTTCTCTTACATCATTGGATTGTGGTGAATAGTTGGTATCCGTGGCCACCGTCTTGGTTCTATGCTTCTAGTGCTTGAACCTCCCAGTCCTGACCTGGTCCTAAGTCCCAGCTAAGTGACACTCAGATCTGTACTTGCTCTGTGATGGTCACTCAATAAGCATCTGTTGAGTAAATTAGGAAGTTAATAAAAGACAGACAAATGGGTTGGTCACATAGCCAGTCAGAGACCAAGCAAAGATGCACCCACAGACGTACATACCTCCCCCACTTCCTCGCGTCCTCCAAGAGCTATTTTGACTAGCCAGATAGTGAGCAATAGCCGATTTCCCAGAGCTTTGAAATAAAGGTTGGCTAAATAAGACATATCATTGTAAATTTCATCTCTATAGTTTGAAGTGACCTTTAATGTGGGGAATGAAATTACAAAGCTAGATTCTGTTGGGGATTACACAACTCACATTTGTTTCTTAGCGCCTCTTGTCCAATAACACTGGTGGTTTTTCATAGGATTTTTGTGTTAAAATTTGTGCACAGATGAAAACTGAAGTATAGACTTCTGAAGGAAAAATGAATGTTCAAGATTATTGGGTCCATTTCTCTCAATTTCCCCACAGCTTTATTAAGGTATAATTCATACATCATAAAATTCATGATTCTGAGTGTACAATTTTTAGTACAGTTTCAGTTATACAAGCATCACTCTGACACCATTATAGAACATTTCTGTCATAGCACTGTCTCCTATGTGCATATACACTTTATTCCTATCCCTACCTCCACCCCTAAGCAATTAGTAGTCTGATTTCTGTCCATCTAAATGTGCCTTTTCCTGACATTTCACAAAATTGAGATCATAGATTATGTAGTTTTTGGACTCTGGCTCCTCTTACTTGGTAGTACCTTGTTTTTTATTATTAAAAAATTATTCCATTTTATAGATACATTGTAGAAAGGATTTGTTTTCCATTAGCTAGTAGATGGACATTTAGATTGTTTTCATATTTTGGCTTTTATAGGTGATGTTATTACGACTAGTTGTATATTTCTATGCATTAATGAATGTCTTCATCTGGAGTAACTAAAACTGGAAAGGTTAAATGAATGGTAGCTTTGTGTTTACTTTTTTATTTATTTTTAAAATTTTTATTGATACATTTTATACATGCCTTATGATCATATTCAACATTGAGAATTTGTACCTGTGCAGGACACAGCTTGATTCTCATTTTTCCACTTTCCCCTGCACTTCCTATAGTCCCCATCCCTATAGACATAAAATTTGTTTCCTTTTTTTTAAACTATCAAATTTTTTCTTTCCCCTTCTTTACTTCCCCCTACACATCATTTCCCTTTTACTTTTGCATATTTTCTTCTATTTCACATGAGCTATCATACATTTTGGCATTCATTTACACCTTCAGTTTTTCATATGAGAGAAAAGATATAGTACTTACATATGTGTGTCCTATTTATTTCACTTATGAGTATGTCCTTGAGGTACATCTATTTGAGTATAAATGACTCAAATTTATCATTCATTATGGTTGAGTAATATTCCACTTTATACAAAAACCACATCTTCTTTATCCAGTCCTCCATTGATAAGCATTTGGGTTATTTCCAAGATTTAGCTACCACAAATTGAGCTGTTATAAACACGGGTGCATGTATACAGCTGTGGTATGTTTCTTTTTTTTCCATGTGTATACCTAGCAAGGGAATAGCAGGGTCAAATGGGACCTCAAGACCTAGTTTTTTAAGGAATCTCCACACTGATCTCCATGGTGGTTGTATCAGTCTACATTTCCACCAACAGTGGAGAAGGGTTCCTTCCTCCCCAGAGCACTGCCACCATTTGTTGTTGGTTGATTTCATAATAGCAGCCATTCTTTGTGAAGGGAGATGGAATCTCAGTGTTTTAATTTGCATCACTTGAATGAACAGTGATATTGAGTATTTTTTCATATGTTTCTTTGCTACCTTTTCTTCTTCACCTGAAAAGTACCTGTTCATTTCAGATGTCCATTTTTGAATTAGATCTTTTAATTTTTGGGGGGGGGGCTGGTTTTTTAAAGCTCTTTTTTATACTCCAGATAGTAGTCCTTTGTCTGAGAAAGAGCTGGTAAAAATTCTTTCCCATATTGTAGGTTGTCTTTTGCTCTGATGGTAGTTTCTCTTCTTGTGCAAGAGCTTTTTAGTAAGATGAGATATCAGTTGCTGATTCTGCTAGTTCTCATGCTGCTGAGGTTTTCTTCATAAAGTCTTTCACAAAGCCAGTGTCTCCAAGAGTTCTACCTAATCTGTTTTCCAGCAGGATTAGTGTTTGTGTTTTAATATTTAGGTCTCTAATCCACTTTGATTTTAGTTTGGTGCATGAAGAAAGAAATAGATCTAGCTTTAATCTTTGACAAGTTAAAACTCAGTTTTTCCAGCACCATTTGTTAAAGAGGCTATCTTTCTTCCATCAAGGGTGTTTGGCTCCTTTGTCAAAGAAGAGGTAGCTTAGTACATCTGGGGCTGTTTCTAGATCTTCTAGTCTGTTTCACTGATCCTTGGGTCTGTTTGTTTACCTTTATAAAGAGCTGCCCAACTGTTTCCCAAAATTATTTTGTTACCTTCCCAATAGTAAAGATAAAGTGTTATGATAATGATTTTCCCATTCTTGTGGACTCTTTACCATCACCTCTCTGACTGATAACCATTGTAGTGGGTACTGACAATCGTTTCTCATTTCATTGACTTAACTGATTGATTGGTTGATTACATGACACTGGACCCCTGAAATTCATAGAGATTATGTTCCTAGAGTACTCACAAATTGTGAAAAACCGCAAATTTCAGATATGGTTAGAAAAATTACTATAATTCCTGTTTTTATAGTTTAAATCCTAAATACGCCTGTTATGTGACTTAATAAAATACAAAATACTATGTTAATAAAGCTTTAGAAGTTGCAGTGTATTTTGATGGCATCTTAGGGATCTTAGGGCTTTAAAAACAACAAAACCAAGAATACTCCAGATAGCTATATGCGGTCCAGCAACCTGTTATGATGTGGGAATGCTGATGCGTCTACTGGAGATGGGTTACAGGGCAGCAGCCAATCAGCAGCAAGGAGAACTGAATAACACTTTTGGATTGGCTACTTGCAAAACTCCCACCATAAAAATAATTGCTGAAGATTTTTGCGCTTTCCTCAAAACTGCAGTTATTCCACTAAGGATTTTTACTTAGATTTTAAGGAAAAGTCTGCCAATGACCAAGCCCACAAACTCTGAACTTCATGGTGTTATACTGTACTGGGGATTGAACCCAGAGCCTTTGAACTGAGATACATCCCCAAAACTTTCCTTTGTTTTTAGATTTTTGTTTTGAAACAGGTTCTAAGTTGCTATGTTGAACAGGCTGAGCTTGAACTTGAGATTCTCTTGCCGTGGCCTCCTAGAATTCTGTGATCATAGTCCTGTACCACTGCATCTGGTGTTCTCATTGTTATTTTAATTTACATTTCCCTGGTGAGTATTAAACATTGATCATCTTTACACTACCTCACTAGCCACTTGTATTTCACCTGTGATAAAGTATCTAGTAAAATATTTTGTAATTGAGTTGTTTCTCTTCTCATTGTTGAATTGTAATGAATTGCTGAATGGGCTGAATATCAGTCTTGCCATACACATGATTTGGAAATATTTTCTCTCAGCACTTATATTTTAATTTGTGCAGTAATTTTTGAAGCCCAGTTTTTAAAAATCTAAAAACATTAGTTTCACTTTTTCTCATTAACAGGTCATGCTTTTGGTCTTGTATCTGTATACAGTTTTCCCAATCCAAGATCATGCACATTTTTTCCTAGAAATTTTATAATGTTAGCTTCATTTAAAACTATGGTCCGTTTTCTATTAGGTATTTTGTATAGTATGTTTATTTTTTGTTCTTTTCTAAAATTTTAATTATCATTACATATTTGTACGTAATGATTACATTCATTGTGAGAAGTTTGTACATAACACATTTAATTATTTTGTATCCTTTTCCCTTCCCCTTATATATCATGAGATGGTTAAACTTGTGTATGTGATTAGTTTATAGATGCACAACTCCCAATAGCTGAATCTTGGAAGCATCCTATATGTGACCAAAAGATGAAAGGTTAAAGGTTAAAGACACTTACACACAATACTCAGCCATGAAGAAGGCTAAACTTGAGTCATTTGTAGGAAAACAATGCACTATGAAACCACAATGTACAGCATAAATTTAAATTTAGATACTTGCATGTGGATATTCAGTTGACCCAACTCCATTTCCCAAGACTATCCTGTGACTACTGATTTATGCTGGCACCTTTATCTAGAGTCAGTTTATCATAAGTATAGTTTATTATCAGTAATCTCAATATTCTTTCATTTATTTGTCTGGCCTTCTTCCAACAAATAACTACTGATTTTTCACAATTTATAAAATCTAAAGATGTAAATTCTGTAGTTGTGTCTTTATAAAATGACTTTGTTCCCCATCAGTCTTTTCTTGTTTTTCTATTATTTCTATATTATTTTGGCTCAGCTTATTAATCTTAGTAAAGATTTCTGAGTCTGATGAGGCTTGCACTGAATCTCTAGATAAATTTGGAGAGAATTGTCATCTTAACAACGCTGACAGTTCCAATCCATGAACATAGACTTGCTTTCCATTTTTGTATATGTTCTTCAATTTGTTACTCTTCATTGTGCAAATATTTCTTTTGTTAAACTTATAAGCATTTTTGATGCTATTGTAAATTGAATTGTGTGCTTAGTTGTATTTTCACATTAGTCTTCTCTACTTATAAAATATCATGTAATTTTATATAATGATGTATTTTATGATGTCTTTGGAAACTATTAGTTGTAGTTGCTGTGATGAGTGTGTGTGTGTTTCTATACAGGATCACACGTGCAAATAAAAAGTTAAACTTCTTCCTTTCTAATTTGGGTATTATTAGTTATTAAGTAAATTCTAGCTTTATTTTACTGACCAGAGTCTTTAATACAGTGTAGACCAGACATTTTTGTGTTGATTCTGATTTTAGAGGGAAACATTCAGTCCTTTACCCCGGAATATTTTACTTTTACATATTTTATAGATAGCCTTTATTAAGTTCAAAGTTATTTTTTCCTTTCATTTCTGGCATTGTATACCATAGCCATGGGTTATATTTTCATCAAATATTTTCTGCATATATTAAGATGATTATGTGATTTCTATCCTTTATTCCATTAATGTACTATGCTATAGTTATTAATTTTTGTATATTAAGCCAACTTATATTTGTAAGGTAAATCTCAATTATGATGCATATTCTTTTTTATATGTTATTACATTCAGTTTGCTGACATTTGGTTAAATATTTTAGGGCCTATGTCATGAAAGATAATGCTGCCATTTTATTATGAATTATTTCCCTGGCTATAATATCACAGGTTTATAAAATGAGTTAGGATAAATTCACTCCTCTGCTATTTTGCAGATAAATTAGTGAAAAATTGGAACATTTTTTCTTAAATATTAGACTTCAAAAATGTCAGGATTTACTGGAAAGAAAAATTATAGAGTTAAACATCAGTATAAAAAATAAGAGTTCTCAAATTAAAATCTGGATTTCTCTCTATAAGAAATAGAAAGTATGATCAAAACCTCAAAAACATAGAAAGATTAAAGATTAGCATGAAAATCAAAAACTGAAGCAGTGTAAAATTAGTGAAACAAAAGTTGAATTCTTTTTAAATTGATTTCTTAGGGGGCATTTTACATATATATTATGAGCACATTCAACTTTGAGAATTTGTACCAGGTTTTTAAAAGATCAACATGTTTAGCAGCCCTTTATCTACACTAACCAAAAGAAAAAGAGAAGTGACATAAATTACCAAAATCAAGAATGAAAGAGAAGATAGCACTACTGACAATCCAGAAATGAGAACATAATAAAGCATTTTATGCCAATAACATAGACAATGTAATGGATAACTGATCAAGATTAACCCATTAAAAATAGAAAAATTTAATAAATCTGTAATAAAAACAACTGAAGTAATAACTAAAATCTTCCTTCCCAGAAGAAAAAAACAGTCTATGTGGCATCATACATTTAAATTTTAAAAAGGCCTGGGATTTATCTTAGTGCAAAGACCCTGTGTTCAATCTCCATGCTGGACAAACAAGCAAACAAATAAAAAACAAGTCAAACAACCTTTGCAAAAAGGGGTATTAGTGAACCATGTAATCCGAAGTCTGTGTATTTGGGTAAAAATTTTTCTTTTGGCTGTTCCTCAATAGTATCAAAATGAAAAATTTCTTGCTTAAAAATGAAAAACTTCTAGAGCTCACTCGGTTATCAGACCTCCTAGAATAATTAAAAGTATATGACTTTTATATATAAATGTAAATAAAAGTATACAGCACCCCCCCTTATTGTGGAGGACATGTCCCAAGATGCCTAGTTAATTCCTGACACTGAAAATAGCACCTAAGTTGTTTTATAACATCTTTTCCTCTTCATACATACCTTAAATAAAGGTTAATTTATTAATCGGGCACAATAAGAGGTGAACAATAGCTATCATAAAATATAAAAATTATACTGTTGTAAAGTCATGTAGATGCTGTGTCTTTCTCTTGTGGAATATTATATTTTCACTTTTTTACTTAAAAGGAGCACTTGACAGATTCTCTGTCATATCCAAGATGCTAACATCACTACACTTGTGAGGCCATTACTGTGTACAATAAGGGCTGCTTGAGTAAGGCTGGTCTGGTAACTGGAATCACTGGTGGGTGTCTAATTGGCAGGTAGTGTAGATAGTTTGGATACATCAGAAGAAGGGACATTCAGATCCCGGGTAGGACAGAGTGGGGCAGGGTAGGCTCCATCATGCCATTCAGAATGCTTAAGGATTGTTTTATTTGGAGTAGTTTCCCCTTTTCATTTTTTTGACAATAGCAGGCCACAATTAATTGAAACCATGGAAAGCAAAACCATAAATAAGGGGGACTGGTATATATGCAAACTAATCAAGCTGGCTGTAATATGAATATCTATGAAAGAAAGGTTTTCCAATGTCGAATTTCAGTATTAAATCAGAGAACGTTTCATAAAGAAAAGTTTTTAAATATTCACCAACACTTTATGAATGAGTGTGTTACAATAACTGGATAAAAGGAAACTCATTTTTACCATTTCTACAATTTTTTTGTAAATTGAATTCTTTATTGGTACAATTTATATACATATCAAAATCATGTATAACATTGGGGAATTTGTACCAGTATATGACACAAGTTAATTCTCATTTTTACCCATATCCCTACCCACCCACACCTCCTCTCCCCTTTATATATGCTCTTTTATTTTCTTTCTCTATCATATTTATTCCTTTCCCTCATCACATTCCCCCACCAAGTCTCCTATAGAAATTTTGCACTCTATAAAAGCTGTCATACTTTCTAAAGCTCATTTGCATCTACAGGTGTTCATGTCAAAGAGAAGATCC
>PVIC010049750.1:0-13053 GCA_004025085.1 Thryonomys swinderianus | reverse complement strand
TTAAAATAACCTATCTCATAGGAAGTTCAGAGGAATCTATAAATTTCTTCTATGTTTTCCAATTTAGTGGAACACAGATTTTCAAAATATGTGTTTATTAGCCTTTGGACTTCCACTGGATCAGTGGTAATGCCCCCCTTTTTCATTCCTAAAAGCATGGATTGGAGCCTTTTCTTTCTTTTGTTTGATAAGATTGGCTAAGATTTTGTCAATTTTGTTTAATCTTTCCAAGAACAACTCAGACTCATTGATTTTTTTGTAGCATTCTTTTTTGTCTCCATTGCGTTAATTTCTGCTCTGACCCTTATAATTTCTTTCTAGTATGAGCTTTTGGTTTGTGTTGGTCCTCTTTTTCTATTAGCTGAAGGTTCTGCATTTGGTCATTTATTTTGGCTTGCTCTGTTTTCCTTGGGTAGGCATTCACTGCTACAAATTTCCCTTATAGAGCTGTTTTCATTGTGTCCCATAGATTCCTGTATGTTTTACTGGAGTTATCATTTAATTGTGAGAATTGTTTAATTTCTTCTATGGCTCACTGGTTGCTTAGTAATGTGCTGCTCAATTTCCAAATATTTGTGATGATGTTGCAATTTCCTTCTCTATTTTGCTCCCACTTGAAGGCATTATGATCTGACAATATTCAGGGAATAATGCCAATTACTTTACATTTACTTAGACCTGTTCTGTGAAGTAGCATATGGTCTATTTTGGAGAATGATACATGGGCAGCTGAAAAGAATGTAAATTCTGACTTTTTGTGGTGAAATACTTTGTAGATATCTATGAAATCCATTTATTAAAATGGGTTTCTTATTGATCAATTTCTTTCTTGCTGTGTTTTTGTCCAGTTGATCTGTCTATTTGTAAAAGGGGAATATTGAAATCCACTATCACTATTGTATTGGGGTTTATCTGGCCTTTCAGATCCATTACAGTTTGTTTTATATAGTGGAATGCATTAGAATTTGGTTCATAAATATTTAAAATTATGATATATTTCTCTTGAATTGTTCCCTATATGAGAATTTAGTGACTTTTTTGTCTCTCTTGATTAGTTTTGGTTAGAAATCTATTTTATCTGCAAATAAGATGGCCACTCTTACTTATTTGCAGTTTCCTGATGCATAGAGGGTTGTATTGAGAATTTTCTTCTGAATTCTTTCTGCATGCACCAGATTGTAGCATCTTGCTTTTTGATCCACTTGGCCAATTTGTGTCTTTTAATTGACCCATCAAGTCCTATGCCATTAATGGTTATGACTGCTATGGACAAACTTAAAGCTGTCATACTTTCCTGTTCTTGGTTATTTTCTACTTTGCTTTTGCCCCTTGCCATCAGTTTCTTATTTGTCCCAACTGGTTGATTTCATTGGGTCTCATGGATTAGTACCTTTCTTTATTTTCCTGAAGAATACTATTTTTTTAAATTGAATTTTTTATTGGTACAATTTATATACATATCACAATCATGTATAACATTGGAGAATTTGTACCAGTATATGACACAAGTTAATTCTCATTTTTACCCATATCCAAACTCACCCACACCTCCCCACTCCTTGTATACATACTCTTTTATTTTCTTTCTGTATCATATTTATTCCTTCACCTCATGACATTCCCACACCAAATTTTCTATGGAAATTTCCCACTCTATAAAAGCTGTCATACGTTCTAGAGCTCATTTGCATCTATAGGTGTTCATGTCAAAGAGAAGATCCAGAATTTGCCTATCTGTGATCTATTGATTTCACTTATTAGTATATCCTCCAGGTGTCTCCATTTGCACCTAAATGGATTGATCTTGTCATTCTTAATGACAGAATAATACTCCATTTTATAAAAAAATCACATCTTTATCCAGTCTCCAGTTGATGGACATTTGGGTTATTTCCAAGATTGAGCTATCATGAATGGAGCTGCTATGAACAAAAGTGTACATCTGTATTTCCAATGTAATATTTTAAATTCTTTTGGGTATATTCCTAGCAGGGCAATAGCAGGGTCAAATGGGACCCCTACACCTAGGTTTCTGAGAAATCTCCACACAGATCTCTACAATGGTTTCACAAGTCTGAAAACCCACCAACAGTAGATAAGGGTTTCTTTTTCACCACAGCCATGCCAGCATTTATTGTTGGTTGATTTTGTGATCGTGGCCATTCTTTGTGGAGTGAGATAGAATCTCAGTGTTGTTTTCATTTGCATCACTCGAATGACCAGTGATGTTGAACATTTCTTCATATGCTTCTTGTGGCTTTGAATTGTGCCTCTGAGAAGTGTCTGTTCATTTCAGATGCCCATTTTGAAATTGGGTCTTTAAACTTGGGGAGGCTGATCTGTTTGAGCTCTTTATATAGTGTAGATAATAGCCCTTTGTCTGATAAACAGCTAGTAAAGATTTTTTTTCCCATGTTGTTGGTTGTCTTTCAGCAGTGCCAGCGACTTCTTTGGCTGTGCAGAAGCTTTTCAGTAGGATGAGATTCCATTTGTTGATTCTTTCTGCTAGTTCTTGTGCTATAGAGGTTTTATTCATATAGTCTCTGCTAAGCCAGTATCTCCAAGAGTTTTACCTAACCTGTTTTCCAGCAGGTTTATTGTTTCTGTTTTACTGTTTAAGTCTCATATCCATTTTGAGTTTAGTTTTGTGCATGGTGAAAGAGATAGGTCTAGCTTTAGCTTTTGGCAGGTTAAAGCCCAGTTTTTCCAGAACCATTTGTTAGAGAGGTTGTCTTTCTTCCATTGGGGATGTTTGACTCCTTTAACAAAGATAAGGTTGCTTAGTGTATCCGAAGTTGTTTCTGGGTCATCTAATCTATGCCACTGGTCCTTGGGTCTGTTTCTTTGCCGGTGCCATGCAGTTTTTTATCACAGTGGCTTTATAGTAGAGTTTTAAATTGGGAATTGTAATACCCCCTGCCATGTCGTGGTTGCTTAGAATTGCTTTTGCTATTCTAGGTTTCTTCTGGTTCCAGAAAATTTTTTGTATTACTTTCTCTAGCTCTGTGAAGTATACCGTTGGAATTTCAACTGGTATTGCATTTAATCCGTATAGTATTTGTGGGAGTATAGCCATTTTGACAATCATGGCTCTCTCTACCCAGGAACAAGTTATATCTTTCCCCTTTCTGATATCCTTTTGTATCTCAGTTTTCAGAGTCCTATAGTTTTCAGAGTAGAAGACTTTCACGTCTTTGTTAGGTTGATTGCTAGATATTTCATTTTTCTGGGTGCTACTGTGAAAGGGATTGCCTCCCCAATTTCTCTTTCAGTGAGTCTGTTCTTTGTGTAGACAAAGGCTGTTGATTTTTAAGCATTGACCCTGTATCCAGCAACACTACCAAATTTGGTAATGAAGTCTAGCAGTCTTTTGGTTGAGTTTTTAGGATCCTCTACATAGAGTGTCATATCATCAGCAAATAATGACAGTTTAAATTCTTCCTTTCCAAGCTTTATTCCTTTTATGTCTTTGTCCTGCCTGATTGCTATGGCTAATGTTTCCAGTACTATATTTAACAAGAGTGGTGATAGTGGGCATCCTTCTCTCGTTCCTGACCTTAATGAAAAGGTTTCAGTTTTTGCCCATTGAGTATGATGCTGGCTGTTGGTTTCTCATAAATAGCTTGTACTAAATTGAGATAAAGTCCATCGATTCCAATAATCTGTAGGTTGTTGATCATAAATGGGTGTTGGATTTCTCAAATGCTTTTTCTGCATCTATTGAGATAATCATATGATTTTTGTCCTTGAGTCTGTTAATATAGTGTATTATACTGATTGATTTACATATGTTGCACCAGCCTTGTATCCCTGGGATAAATCCGACTTGATCTTGGTGTGTGATTTTCTTGTTAACTCTCTGTATTCTGTTTGCCAGTATCTTATTGAGGATTTGTGCGTCAATGTTCATTAGAGAGATTGGCCTGTAGTTTTCTTTTTTGGTGGGATCTTCCCCTGCCTTTGGAATCAAGGTGATGGGTGCTTCAAGGAATGATTTGGGGAGAACTCCTTCCCTTTCAATTTCATTAAAGTGATTGAGAAGTACTGCTATTAACTCTTCTTTAAAAGTTGTGTAGAATTCAGCAGTGAAGCCGTCAGGACCAGGACTTTTCTTCCTTGGTAGGGTTTTTATTACATTTTCAATTTCCCAGATTGATATCAATTTCCCAGATTGATATCGGGTTGTTTAACAGTTTTATTTCTTCTTCGCTCAGCTCTGGAAGTTCATATGTGTTTAGGAACCTATCCTTTTTTGCTAGATTTCCTATCTTCTTGGAGTGGAGATTTTCAAAGCATGTGTTTATGATCCTTGGAACTCCTCTGGGTATTTGCTGATCTCCCCATTTTCATTCATTATAGCATGGATTGAAGCCTTTTCCTTCCCATGTTTCATAACGTTGGCTAAGGGTCTGTCGATTTTATTTATCCTTGCAAAGAACCAATTCTTTTATTCATTGATTCTTTATATTTTTCTCTTTGTCTCCATTGCATTAATTTCTGCTCTGATCCTTATAATTTCCTCTCTAGTATGTGCTTTGGGTTTGTTTTGCTCCTCTTTTTCTACTTGTCTGAGGTTCATCATTAGATTGTTTATTGCAGTTTGCTCTATTTTCTGAGTGTAGGCATTCACTGGTATGAATTTCCCTCACAGAACTGCTTTCATTGTGTCCCATAAATTCCTGTATGTTGTGCTGGGGTTGTCATTTAGTTGTAGGAGATGTTTAATTTCTTCTTTAATTTCTTTTGTGACCCATTGGTTGGTTAACAGAGAGTTGTTCAATTTCCATGTGTTTGTGAGGATCTTGGAATTTCTTCTGCTATTCAGCTCCAGTTTCAAGGCACTATGGTCTGATAGTATGCAGGGGATAATTTTGATTCCTTTGCATCTACTTAAGCTTGTTCTATGGACTAGAATGTGATCTATTGGAGAATGATCCATGAGCAGCTGAGAAGAAGGTATATTCTCGCTTCAAAGGGTGAAAAATTCTGTGGGCATCTAATAATTCTATTTGCTCCAAAGTTTGATTTAGCTCAAGTATTTCCTTGTTGATTCTTTGTCCAGTTGATCTGTCAATTTCTGACAGTGGAGTATTAAAATCACCTACTAATATTGTATTTATGGATAATTGGCGTTGCATGTCCAATAATGTTTGTTTTATATAGTTGGGTGCATCAGAGTTTGGTGCATAAATACTTATGATTGTTATTTCTTTCTCTTGGATAGTTCCCTGTACGAGAATATAGTGACCTTCTTTATCTCTTTTAATCAGTTTGGGTTTGAAATCTATTTTATCCGCAAACAAGATAGCCACTCCTTTTTTGCAGTTTCCTGTGGCATGGAGGATTGTTTTCCAACCTTTTATTTTCATTCTATGGGTTTTTTTCTGAATTAGGTGTGTTTCCTGTATGCAGCAGATTGTAGGATCTTGCTTCTTGATCCAATCTGCTAGTGTGTCTTTTAATTGGTCCATCAAATTCATTGTCATTAATAGTTATGGCTGATTTGTACATATTCAGAGCTGCCATGTTTCCCTGTTCTTGGTTCTTCTTTGCTTTTCCTCTTTTCTATTTAGTTTTTTGTTAGCCCCCATAGATTCACTCTCCTGGGTCTCATGGGTATGGAATTTTCTGTGTTTTTCTCCAAGATGTTCTTTAGGATGTTTTGGAGTCCAGTTTTTGTATTTGTGACATTTTTCAGGTGTTCTTTATCATGTAAGTATCTTATTTCCCCGTCTATTCTGAAAGATAGTTTTGCAGGATTCAACAGTCTATTTTGGAGGTTGTTTTCCTGAAATGCTTGAAATACTTCTCTCCATGCTCTCCTTGCATTGTTTGTGTTGAAATGTCTGCTGTGATCCTAATGGGCTTCCCTTTGTAGGTGATTTTCTTTCTTTCTCTCACTGCTTTCAGTATTTCATTCTTTTGTTGTACATCTGGAACCTTGATAATTATGTGTTTAGGTATAGATATTTTTAGGTCACAGTGTTTTCTAGTCTGATAGGCCTCATTTATCTCTATGTCTATTTTTTTTCCGTGAAATTTTCTCTAGTTTTCTCTGACAATAGCTTTTTTATGTCTTTTACACTGTCTCCTGCTTCCTCAGTTACTCCAATCAGTTATATTATTTTTCTTTGAGTCATCTGGAGGCTGTTGAGTTGATTTCTCATGGTCCCTTCTTCTATTCCATAGAATATATCTTTCCTGCTTGTTGGCTGCTATGCTGTCCTCTACGTCTGAGATTCAGTTCTGTGCTTCATTCATTTTACTGTGCAAGCTTTCATTCTCCTTCATCATTCCCTGGAGCTCTGCTTGAAGCTGTTTAAAAGATTCCATTGCTCCTGCTATCTTGGATTCTATCATCTGTGCTGATCTCTTCTTTAATGATGTCTTTCACTGTGGACAATATCCCTGTTTTGATCTCAGACATGAGTTGTGATTTCCATTTTGCTAGATCCACTTTAGTTACCAATTCCAAGATTCCTGGTGTTTGAGTTTCAGTTTGCCCTATTTCCCTTTTCTCTGAATTTCCCTGTGGTGGCAATCTTTGTATCTGGTTTGTAGTGTATTTTCTCATTTCTACTCTTTCATTGTTATTAATGCTCTTCCTTGCCTGATGACAAGGCAATGTTTGTTGTAGTTCTCTTTCTATAATCTGAGGCCTTATGGATGTGGCACTTTCCTGGGGTGTCCTCCTTGAATCTGTAATGACCCTTGAGAGTTCTCAGTTCTCACACATCATGTGAGGTATTTGAGCAGATCTAGCACATCATGTTCATTACCATTATACAACAAATGCCAATATCATTATTAACACAGCAAATAAGATAAAAAGTTTTGTTAAATTTTAATCTGGAGTTTGCCCTTATGAATTACCTGTATGTCCATATTCCTGAATTTACAATTAATCAGCAATGTGTATACAACTTGTAGATCCTAAATGTATCCCCCAAATCCTTTGGGGATAAGAGGTCACTGGGGAATCAGGGAGGTAGGGAGACAGGAGGAGAATGAACTTTGTTTAGCAGATTTATGAAGATCACCTATACCCTAGAACCTCATATATGCCAGCGGGTAAAAGGATATAAGGGCATATCTACAACAGTACCTGCTGTATGCTGTAAGACCATTGGAGACTTTGCACACCTTCTTATAATAGTACAGTAGAAGAAATAGGGCAGCCTAAGAGTCTTTTACTTCTGGGTATTACTTCGGACAGGACGATAGGAGAGGGTGTGAGTACAAGAGGTGAATAGAGTGATCTAGAAGTAGATGGCAAAATAGAAGCTAGATTCCCCCTTTTTTTATCTTGCCTGGTCTCTCAGTGTGGCTCTAGGGCATGCCTCCTGTGGAGGGACTTATGAGATGGCTCCAGCTCCTCTAGGACCTGGGTCCTCACAACGCATCTCCAGGGTTGTGTTGGGGCTGGGCAGAGGCCCTCAACCTTCCTTGGTGGGGATGGTGCCCAGGGTCCAAACCTGACTCCTCACTGCACAGCTCCAGTGTATAGTGGGCTGATGGGCAGGCTTCAGTCCTCCACTGCCTGTGGAAACCAAATGGCACCCAGTGTGGCTGAGGCTGTGCCACTCCATTGTGCAGTGGGCCAGTGGGCTTCCCTCAGTCTGCTGCCACCGGAAACAGATGGTGCCCTGTAGCTGTGTCTATTCTGCTCCAGGGTACAGTGGGCCAGTGGGTGGCCCTCAGTCCACTGCCCCCACCAGAAATAAATGGCACCTGGCAGCCGAGTCCATTCTGTTCTGGGATACAGTGGGTCAGAGGGCGGCCCTCAGTCCACTGAAAATGGATGGTACCCGGTAGCTTAGTTGGTGCTGTTCTGGGATGCAGTGGGCCGGTGGACGGCCCTCAGCCCGCCGGAAACGTACGGGTAGCTGAGTTTGCACTGCTCCAGGATGCAGTGGGTCAGTGGGCGGCCCTCAGTCTACCTCTGCCGCCAGATTCGGATGGCCCTGCAGAATATTTTTAAGTATGTTTTGAAGTGCAGGTTTTCTTTTAGTGAAGTTTTTCAGATGTTCTTTGTCATGGAAATATCTGATTTCCTCCTCAATTTTAAAGGATAATTTTGGAGGATACAACAATCTTGGTTGAAAGTTGTTCTCCTTTAAGACTTTAAACAGTTCACTCCAGGCTCTCCTTGTATTGAGCGTTTTGATAAGAACTCTGCTATGATCTTGATGAGCTTCACGTTGCGACTATTTTCCTTAGCTGGTTGCAGGATTTTGTTCTTTTTTATATCTGGAGCCTTTATAATTATATGCCTAGGTGTAGATTTTTTATATCATGACATTTGGAGTCCCATATGCTTCATATAACTGTGTGCAATTCTTTTCCTTTTCCTATGAAGCTTTCTGCTATTATCTCTGTGAACATTCTTTTTAATGTCTTTTGCATTATCTCCTGCTGTCTCAGTGATTCCAATCAATCTTACGTTACTCTTGTTTGAGTTGTCTAGGAATTGTTGGATTGATTTCTCATGGTCTCTTTCCATTTTCCACAAGTTCTGCCTTTCCTGTTCATTGGCTTTATTCATGTCCTTTACGTCTGATATTTGGTCTTCTGCCTGATTCATACTACCTTGCAAGCTTTCACTTTCTTTTGTAATTTCCTGGACCTCTAGTTATAGGTGTTTAAAAGTTTCTAATTGCTTTTGCTATCTCAGATTTTGTCATGTCCCTGATCGTTTTGTTAATTATTTAATTTTCCTTAGTTCTGAAATCAGTTCTCATCTCCATTTTACTAGATCAGCTTTTGTTACCATCTCAAAGAGTCCTGTTGTTTGAACTTCCATATCTCTTTTCCCTGAATTCCCCTGGATTTGGTATCTTTGCATCTGAGATTTTGAGTTTTTCCTCATTTCTGAGTTGAGTTGGTGATTTTGACTTTATAATTGGACTGCTGTGATCATATGTCTAGTCACAAACCTATACAGAATATTTACAATGTTCAGGCATCACCCTTTGGAACTAAAATGGCTACCAGGGAATTGTGTGGTAGAGAGGTAGGAGAGAGAGTAATTAGAAATAGAATTAAGGTATATATAAACATCACAAGACCCTGGGGGGCTGATGGTGGGTAGAAGACAAAAGAGACAGATGAGACAAATATAACACAGAATAGACTAACAGCAGTAGGAAAACTAACATCTATATTCACTCTGTAATAATATGGAGGAGAGAGAAGGGGAGACTCTATGCATTACCTTAGGTGGAAAATTCTGGCCATACAATGAAGGCGAGAAAACTAAGAAAATGTAGCAGCAATTGGCAATCAAGACACCATTTTTCCCTTTCTTGAAAAGTCAAAGTGATTGAGAGAGGAAAGAAAAATCCAAGTTTGGGCAGACAGCAATAAGACAGTAGTTGAGTGAAGAATAGAAGATTAGGGAAGGAAGAAGAAAAAGAAGAAAGAAAAATGCTACAATGGCAAGAACAAGTCAAAATAAAACAAGATATTAAAAATCAAAACAACATTTAAACAAAGCAGAATAGAATAAAATAGATTCTATTAACAACGACTGTCCAAGGTGTGGACCCATTGATTTCTGAGTTCTGCTGGGGAATTGCACCCTCTAAAGTTAAAGTTGCTCTTTCTCCCAAAGTGAGTCAAGAGACGCGTAGGTGGCACTTGGCCCAGAAACTCACCCATGGACCTGTTCACGGATTGCTGGTTCAGTAAGCATCCCTTCAGTATGGTGGGTGAGAGCTCCAATCCAGCAGGGTGGTATAGCAAAACAGAATAGGAAGCTGTGACTGTGGGAATACTGCGTACAGCTCTCAGCACTCCTCTCTTGATGTGGCTCGAAGTTGCAGTCTGCACTGAAGAGCTTCTGTCCCTTGCAACGGTGGGTGGGGCTTCCTTGCTTGGCCAAGCTGATCCTTTTCTCTCTCTGGAACCAAGTTTATAAGTGTTTAAAATGCAGCTGCTGTGGTTCCATGGGGCCCTGCTCCACACCACAAGCCAATTCTTAGAGGTGGGCTGTGGGCTGTCAGTCTCTCAGTGCAGAGGTCTTTGAGGACTGACAGCCCCTCCTCTGCTGGGAGTCCTGGCTTGGGGGGAGTGGACTCTCTTGCTCGCCCCTCTCTCCCTCTTCCATTTTCTTTTGCTCACTTCCATAGTTGCCTCAGATCTTTCTGTTTGTTTGTGTGTTCATTATTTTTTTTCTAGAGGGAAGAATTCCCTGCTCTTCCACCCCCAAGCTGCTGTATTTCAGCTCATGAACAACAAACTACAGAGAGGGAGACCCTAGGTTTGTTACCTCTGTGCCATCTTCCCAGAATCCCTATTTTATGTTTTAAATAGTTTTGTCTATCTTGAATGGCACAGTACTATTTTATATATTCATTCATTTTGTGGTAAATTAGTCTATGAGATCTACACTCAGTGAAGTTTTAAATGCCCAGAATAGGACTGCTCACTATAGATACAGTATTGCACTGCAGAATTCTAGAACATATTCATTTATTATTATTTTTTAAATTGACTATATTGGTACATTTTCTATATATATTGTGATCATATTAAACATTGAGGGTTTGTACCAGTACATGACACATCTTGATTCTCATTGTTCCCCATTCCCTTGCCCTCCCTACAACTCACCTCTCCTATAAACTTAAGCTTTGCTTCTTTTTTTTTTTACTGTCAAATGTTTTCTCTCCCTTCTTTACCGTACCCTTCCCTTGAACATTTTCTTATTTCAGAATACCTACATACATAATAGAACATATTCATTTGTTATGGCTGAAATATTTTAACACCAAAAACTTTAAAAATAATAATAATAATACTAATACCTTATGGAAAAGCTTAAAATTCCTTTTATTTTGGATTACTGTTATCAAATTTGGTCACTATTTTAAATTTTACAGCTAGTTGTTTATATTTTGCTATGACTTTTTCATGCCATTATTCTCTTTATGTTTATACAGGTTTAAAATCTACATACTGTAAGAAAGAATGAATAATAGCCATAGGTTTTATGTTAAGATGCTTTAAAGGTTTAACAAATAAAGAGAAATTCTGGATTTTCATTTATGACCTTTCCAGTCCCATATATCTTTAATCTATTGGCTCTATTATTTATGAATTTCAAATATAAGAACATTAAGCTCTGATTATATTAATCATCAGGGATAAATTATAAATATTAATGGATATGCAAGGCAACACTTTATTGACTGAAAAAAATAAGTTGTTCTACAGAGTTTGAAGTTTGAAAACTATGAAAAATCATGACAACTGAGAGACACCTGGGATGAAATATAAAGAAATCCTAGCCTTTTTTGTATTACAAGTTATGAGCAAATATCTCAACTTTTCCTTCATAAAGATAAATGTCATAATAGATCTTCACTTCTACTTCATATGTTCTATGTATATTTTTCCTCCTCTATTATTTGGGCCTGAAATTACTTTAGAGAGTATTTAGAGAAAATTGAAAGTGTTTTGGAGCATGTAATATAAAGTTCAGACTGCAGCTAAATCTTTAATAACTTGTGAATTGTCATGTCTGAAATAACAATAGATGACAAACTCAACTATAAGCATAATAAAAGTATTTTGAAAAAAGAAGGATCCCCTTTCTAAAATTGTGAACAAATTTAGATTTTTATTTTCTTGCATAGTTTTAATGTAGCATAAATTAATAGATATATACAATACATACTTCCTATGTGGGCAGTATTATGTTCAGAAGCAATTGAATTTGCTTTTATCTAGATTTTCTTTTCACTATGTCTGATTACTGCTTTCACATCTTGATTAGATTTTTAATAATATCTTATGAAAAATCCTTCTGTACTTTCATTAATATTGCCTTTTTGGTAACAAATTGTTTCTTCTTGATGACTAGCAAAGATTTTAAACTTGAAATTTCCCTGGTGTATCTCATTTGCCACCAAATCTATTTCTCCATATTTCATGCATTGTGATAATTGATATCATTGTTCCTTCAGATGTTCAGGCAAAGATCATGAGAGCCATTTTTTGTATTCCATTTTGTCTCTCCAAATAATGGATAAAATATACAAATTCTTCAAATAAAATATATAAAAATCTTCCCATTTCCCAAACCTTCTATTCATGCTCTAATTCAAGTCAGCACCATCTTTGTCCTGGACAATGGGAATAACTCTCTAACTTGTATTTCACATTATATTTTGCCCATTTTCAATGCAATATCCACACATGGCCAGACTGTTTTAAAAACAATAATCAGATTAAGTCACTCCTTTTAATGCTTTTAAGAAAACCTGAAGACCCTCGGAGCACTGTGTCACACAATTCTTGACATTGCTTTTGATATTGGCCCACCACCCTTTCATCTTTCTGTACTGAGCTTCAGTGACTCTGGTTTTTATTTTTATTTTTCTAATAGTTCAAGGATACATAAACACTTTCCAATTTTGGCCTTTTGGAATTCCCAATTTCTTTGTGCCAACATTTTTATCTTCATGCTGATTGTGACTGGTTCCTCATTCCTGTGGCCTTAGCTCCAAAATCATTGTATCATTGTAATTTTTGAGCAGCTGATTTATTGAATTTTCTGTTTATTTTCTTCAAATTACTTATATATCTGAAATCTCTTTCTTTTTATAAATTGTTCATTTGTCTTCATCAGTGTGAACAAAGAACTTTATTCATGGAACTCAAGCATAGAAAAGCAATTGGTACAAGGTAAGCCTTGAAAGTACTCATGAAATAATAAACAAAATATATAATAGCCACTCAAATAGAGCTTTTTTTTAATAACAAGAACCCAGAAACTAGTACTCTATGGTTTAGTTTTCTACCTATACAGCAACCTGAGAACAGTAGATACTTTCTGCCTCTTGGCAATTATATTCTATTAGTTCTATAGAACTAATAGTTCAACTATTCTATAGTATTTCATGTGCTATATTCTTTTGTCTTTGCCTTTCAGCTTCCATAATCAATATTCATTTTTAAATGCGTTCTGTCTGAAAAAAATTACCATTGTTTTTAGAATCTGGCAAAGCAGTCTGAATCAGGATGCATGTCACCTATGTCTATAGCCTC
>PVIC010049749.1:0-13055 GCA_004025085.1 Thryonomys swinderianus | reverse complement strand
CCTGAGCTCACTATGGTGCCCAGGCAAGCCGCTGCGAACTCAGCAATCCTCCTGTCCCTGTCTCCCGAGTGCTGGGATTACAGGCGTGAGCCACCACTTCTGGCATTGTGGTATGCGGTGTTGATTGTTGGTGGGCATGTCTCCATGCCCAGCATTACATGTGGTTACTGGGGATAGAACTCAGGACCTTGAGCTTGCGAGGCAGGCGCCGGAACCACTGAGCTAACCCTCCGGCCCAGTGTTTCCTTTTTCTAGATTTTTCATTGTGCTTCTTAGGTTTTGTTAATTAGGTTTTATTATACCTTCTAATTTTCACCACAGTGAAAATTATTTTAAGTTAAATGTATGATTTAAACATAATTGTGTAATTTTTAAATGTTCTTAATTTCATCACAGGTTTTACTTGTTGAATATTTGTTTGATGTGTTATACATAATAAAACATTTAGTCTTTCATATCTTTGTTTTTCTGAAAGAAATTACGTTTGATGCAGACATTCTTCTCTTTACCGAAGGTCATTCATATCCAATATGAGTATTCCCAACATTTTCTAATTATACATTGGAACTTATAAATGCAACAAGGAGCATTGCTTCTAACACTATGATGAATCCTACTTGTTCTAGACTCACAATATCACCTGACATTTCCAATATCCTTAATGTGCAAAGTTTTGTCCTGCTCTGGCTATAGAGCTGGTAAGTCTGTTTACTGCTTCCTTCAGAACAGGGTAATTCATGTCTATTGACTACCATGGAGACATCACACCTGCCAGTCCTCCCATGGGGTGGGAGGAGGAGCTTCACATGGAACAGGTGGAGTCACTGAGGCCTGGGGAGTGTGGTGTGGCCTTGGGTACTGAGATCCGACAACACAGGATGTACAAATTACTGTGGCCACTGGCAACCTCTTGAGACACAGTCTGCTCATTGAATATCTTTGAGATTTGTTCCTATTACCTGACTCAAGGACTCTTCTATTTATATGAAGTCTATTACAATTTCAAAGTGCAGTTTCAGTAGAAAGTGACTCTGAAGAATTATAAAGAACTTGGTTTCACATTTTCAGTCTCTAAATACTTACACATAAAAGTCAAGGAATAATTTAAATATCTCTTCTAGTGAAACATAAATACATTAATTGAAGTAATTTGAATATTTATGTTAGTAAACAAGTCAGAATCACACAAGAACTCAGGTTTCTGCCTGCATGGAAAGGTGACACGTGAGCTCACTGATTTATTCTACTGTGAAATTTGCAATTCTGTGCATTAAAAATTTCATTGTTCCATCCCCTGTAACAAGTCTTGACGCTAATTCAGCTCACTTCAGATGTACCATGAAATTTCATGATGTTTTTGAAGAAAAATACTGAATTAAATTTAGTCAACTCTCTTTTATAGAAACACTGAATTGAAATATGACGAAAATGTGCATTTGAGAATCAAGGCATTGGGGATTGAATACATCTTTAGAAGCAACCACAAGGACTGATACACATGTACACAATGGTCACAGATACAACTAATATTTTAAGTGGGAAAATGAGGTACTTTGTAGTCTGATGAAGGAAGACTGAGATAACATATTTAAATTCAAAGTCAAGGGAAGTGCACTGGTCTTAGACCCTCGGGCTGTGCAGTGTCATTGATAGATTACTCTGCCTCTGCCAGGCTCTGTACTGAGTCCTTTCTTTCATCTTGTATGTCCTCCACCTTCGGTATGGAATTTTCTTCACTGCTTCCTAACATTTGTCAGCTGTGACACAGGGATCAACAGAGAACTCTTGAGCTTCTGGGACACTGTTTTGGTGACATCCCATGTATTTCCCTATGATCACAGTGTGATTCACATGAACTGTGGAAATACTACGCCCACCTTTATTTAAAACAGCTCTGGGTGTTTGGGAACAGTTCCTTCCCCAGGCTCTGGGGACTCATTCAACCTTCTACTCTATCAGATCTGCAGTTTTAGATTCCACATATCAGTGGAATTATTCCACTGATATTTCACGTACTCTTCAACGTACACTGGAGAATCCATAAAAATTGTGTTAAGAGGGATTCAAAAAGTAAATATAAGTAAATTCTTTATCCTAAATGCTACTGTTGCTAAAACTTTGGAAAGAAAGTTGAATAGAGGCATTTCCTGACTCTTTTTGTTCCCTGCTGGGTGAATTTTAGCAACATTGTTTGGACAGAGTTAGTTTCCCCTTGAAATCAGTGTCCTGCTTCATAGGGCAGATAGGAGTGATAAGGAGATGTCTGTATCAGCATATGACCAACCAGTACAGCAAGTGTTTGTGTGTGTGAAAGTAGGATTAGAACTCAGCTCCAGATTCCTGTTATTTAAAAAAGATAACCAAGAGTTCTTTGGTGAGCTCAATAGTAAGGACTAAAGGATTTCAAAGGATCAGACATCAGAAATCCACAAATGTCCTGTCAGAAGTATGGTTTCAATATGTAATTTTCCTTATAATTTTATCAAGAAATAAAAGCTTGATCATGTTGTAGACTAGAAATCTAATGTACATAAATTAATTTTTATTCTTATTCAACACATCATTAACATTTCCTGAAAAGAAAAATGAAGGAATAATTTATCTTTGGAAGAGATTTCAGACTATAGGTAAATATTTTTTTTTTTCTTTTTGGAGACAGGGTCTTGCTTTGTAATTCAGGCTGGCCCTGAGCTCACTATGGTGCCCAGGCAAGCCGCCGCGAACTCAGCAATCCTCCCGTCTCTGCCTCCCAAGTGCTGGGATTACAGGTGTAAGCCACCACGCCCAGCATTATATGTGGTAACCGGGGATCGAACTCAGGTCCTTACGCTTGCGAGGCAGGCGCTGGAACCACTGAGCTAACCCTCCGGCCCCTATAGGTAAATATTTAAAAGTAAATTAACTTTTAAAATTACACCATGTAAATGAGTTCTAGAATGTATGATAGTTTTTGTAAAATAGGAAATATCCAAAGGGAATTTGGTGTGGGAACATAATGAGGGGAAGGAATAAATATGATTCTGAAAGAAAATAAAAGAGCATGTATATAGGGGTGGGGTGTGTGGGTGGGTGGGGATGTGGGTAAAAATGAGAACTAACTTGTGTCGTATATTGGTACAAGTTCCCCAGTATTGTGTGTAATTGTGAGCTGTATATAAAATGTACCAATAAAGAATTCAATAAAAATTATACCATATGTACCGTGATATAGAGAGGGATGAGGCATTTTAACATGTCAAGTAAGTGTGTTCAAAGGGATAAATCGACCTTGTGTCTGTTTTTTTCCTATCATAAAAATAAATTTCCAAAGTAAAAGGAGCTAGCATCTTAGTGTAAATATATATATGATACATAAATTACACATGTAGTATAAATGTGTCTAGGTGAGTATACATATTAAGGAGTAAAAATATCATTTGTGATACACGAAAGGAAAATTTACAGTAAAATAGATTTAAATAGATGAGAAATATGAAATAAATAGTGATTATGTCAATACCTGAAATAAAAATGAATTCGGAGATTAAATTATCAAAAAATAATCATGAGAAAAGTATCCTCCACAGACTTTATTCTCACTATTCAAAGAGTTCATTTTAAGACAGCAAAATTTGTTGAACAAAAACACTCAGAAACATGAATTTCTAAAATATATCAGTGAGTACAACAGAGCCATACCGAGAGCAACACCGCAGACTGCAGCCATCAGGTCTGAAGCCCTTCAAGGCTCCTCCCAAGTCCCAGCCACGCCAGTAGGAAAACAAGATCGGAGAGCAGCAGAAACAGTACTATACTGGTAAACTCAAGGCAGCACTGAGGCTCTTCACTTCCCTCTGTAGATTCAGTTTCTTTCCTCGCGTTGAAAGGTTGGTGCACTAGCAGGGTATCTGTTGTTGTCTCGGGTACTTTGAGGAACCAGAGCATTAAGGCATGTTCTTGGAACTTCAGTCACTTCATAGATCACCATTCCAGTGACTGAGGGTTCTTCATGGGCCCAGGGACCTGAGGGAAGGTGGTCTGGGGATGTGGGGAGAGCCTCTGTGTTGCACTCTCAAGTACCTTCGGCTCCTCAGTTCCCTCCCAGCCCTGATCGCGGTATGACTTTGCTCAGCCTTGGGTAAGAGTGGGTACAGAGAGAGCAATGTGGCCAGTAGTCCTCCCAGTCCTACACTACTCAATATTCTCCAGCCCAGTAGTACTCAGAATCCTGTTGTTCTTTCACTGGTATAGGACTTGGCAACGTATAGAGATATTAGGCACAGCCTTCTTATGATGCCTTTCTTTGTGGTTCACCCACAGCATTCAACATTTTCCAAAAACATTTTAGAAATGGGGCAAGTCTAGTATCAATTTTAAGAAGCAGGTATAAATTATACTACTACAGTTTTAAAAAAGTAAAGACAGTAAGATCTGTAGCTCACACCCAGATAGGTAGACCAAAAACAATATGGACCACAAACACCAGTTAATTTACAGATGTCCATTCAAAGTTAAAATTTGTATCCCATATAACTTAAATTTCTAGCAAATTATCTTGATGTCAAGCATTTTTTATCAGGAAATTCCCTACTCGCAACTGAAAATGTTGTTTGAACATGTTTCCTAAAGCAGAATTAATCTCTTTGTTCCGCATACTATAAATGATGGGGTTTATGAATGGGGGCACCATTGTATAAAATATGGCTGTTAGAAGATTTTTTAAAGATCCTTCATTTGTAATGGGATCTAGAGCAGCAGCCAACCCAGAAATTAAAAATAGAAGAAGAATTGCCAACTGTGGGATACAGGTGGATATGGCTTTGTGACGAGCTTCTACCAAACAAATCCTAAGCACTGTTGAAAATATATTAATATATGTCATAAGCAAAAAGACAAAACATATAGAGACAACACAAACACTTAATATAAGGACCACAGATTCAGAAAACTGAACATCTAAAGATGAAATTTTCAGGATTTGAGATACATCACAAAAATACTGATGGATCACACTGGATTTTGTGAAGGGATGCCTGAACATGGTCACTGTGTGGACAGCAGAGTAGACCAGCCCACTGACCCAGGAGCCCCCAGTTGCCTGTAAGCACAAACTTGGGGTGACAATGAGCCTGTAGTGCAGAGGGTGGCAAATGGCCACATAGCGGTCATAGGACATGACCACCAGGAGAGTAAGCTCTGTAAATGCAAAGAAAATATATAGGAAAACTTGGGCAGTACATTCTTTGAGTGAAATGGAGTGGTTACCTGTAAAGGAATTAAAAATTGATTTGGGGACAATAACTGAGATGCTGCAGAGGTCTATGAGAGACAAATTACTTATAAAAAAGTACATTGGAGAGTGAAGAGACTGGTTTGTCATTATGACTGCAATGGTCATAATGTTTCCAACTAGAGATCCCAGATAGATCATTAAGAAAATCAGACCCTGCAATACTTGGAGCTTCCTAGAATTTGAGATGTTCATCAGAAGGAATTCTCTAATCATGGTACAGTTGTCCATTCTGCTACTTTAATGTAGAGTCTCCTTGGTGTCAGAGACTACAGGGTAAGATCATGCTGTGGACCAAAAGAAAGCATATCTATTCACATAAATACATAGCTTCTGACTTGGAGCTCAGGAGAAAAGAGATGGCAGAACAAGCATTTCAACGTAAAGGTGAAACAAATCACAGATCATGATAGTTAATTTTGTATAAACTTGAGTTCTCTGTCTCTGAAAAATCCAAGGACAAAGAAAGAATATAGGGAAGTGTATATTAGGGTTAATAAGAGAGGAAAAGCTCTTGGATACCAAGAGGGGAAAGGAATACAAGTATACTTCGGGATGCTTCAAAGGGGATGAGTTCCAAAAGAGATCTGGTTATCTTGCGTATCTGTAGGTCTGGAGGTGGGAAGGTTTGTAAAAGTCTAACAGCAAATCCTGGATAAGGTAAAAGTCCTTATTTCTCTGTTTTTATCCCAATGTTTTAGACTTTATTCTTGAATTTATCTTTGCTTCTTTAAGTTGGATCAGTTGGTTGAATTAGCTCTTTACCTGGAGGGTGTGTGTTATTTATGTTTTTACAGTTCTAAGCTTAAAAGGTTCTTGGCTACTTGCTTAATTCTACCATGGGATCTTATCACAGCGTTCTCTGACTGCCTGCTTGTAATCACTGAACTAAGCTTTGCAAAGGCACATACATTTTGCATATATTTACTTCTGAACTCGGATGAAATATAACAGTTTCAGTATGTGTAGTCTCAAAGTTCTACTGATTTAATGATTTAAAGTGAATAACAGGATTTTAGAATTTTTCATTTATTGAGCCACGTTTAAACTGTTTCTTCAGAATGTATCTTCGAACTCTGGCTGGAAATATCCAGTGGCATTTTCTATTTATTGCAGTATGAGGTGGTCTCTTATGTCATGTGTTTCAGGGAGCCCGTGAAGTGGTTGACAGGTTGAACATTTCATGGGTACTTCTCATCCTCCTCAGTATCCATGGGCCTCTGATGGTTTCTGACTCTTCTGATCAACTTGTCTGCTGCTCCCGCATTCCCAGAGCTGGTGCACCACCCTGAGATTCCTTAGAGGGACATAACTGTGCAAGATACTTCAAATTCTAGTTCCCATAGTTTCCCAAGAGTATTTTCAGTGATGCCACTTTGTTTCCATGAAATTTCACAGTAAATCTCTTCCTACCTGCAGACTTCAGTGTTATCCTTTAAAATACAGATGAAGAATGTTTCAGCCACGTTTCTTGAAGTGGTTTGTTTTCTAAGGTATTTTTGCATCACTATGTAGAAAACAGTTTAGCTAGCTTATGAGTACAGTAACTAGTTAGAGGAGAGGTCCAAACAGAGTTAGGTAGTCAGCCGTACTAATGGAAATTTAAATATGTATAGTAACTAGGACTTTGGAGGGAAGAATGACTCTCCCTTTGGCTCTTCCCTTCCTTTTGCTTACTTTCCTTTTTTCAGGTAACGTGTGATGCAGCTACTTCTCCATAAAGAGAGGTGCAGCCCACCCTACTACGTTCTTGAGGTCAGAGGAAATTTTAATTCAAAATAATCAGTTTAAGCACTACATCGAAGAACTGGATTAGAGAGCTTGAGATCCAACTGGTCATTTAATTTTCTGTTAACTTCTTCTAGCTACTTGTGAGAGGTATCCACTGAACAATAAAGTAATTCCCATATCCTGTCTAACTGGAGAGTTCAGGGCCCTTCCTAGAAATATAGGGCCTATTTTCCCTTTTATTTCCAGTGAAAACTGTCCTAGCCCTGTTTGGTTCATAGCTCTATTCTTCAACATTTGCAAAACTATAGGCCCAGTACACACAGTAACAACTATAGTTCTGTTTTCCTCCAACTTATGTAAGATAGATCTTTAGATAGCTTTTATAATAACTAATACTAATCAATTATCAGAAATAAAGATTCAGAATGTTCCATTTACTCTGAGAATACATTTGTCATATGGTGCAGAAGTAACTATGTTAATAATCTTCCAGGAAAACAAGGTTTTTTTACTCAGTAACAATAATATTTAATTAGTTTGACTTTTAAAAAAATATGAAGTAAACCATCAAAAATACCTGAGAGATGAAGTAACACATGTATTTCCTCAGCATGAATATCACTTTCATGAAATTTTAGAAGTCTTTACAATGTTTAAGGTCCTGGCTTTTCTTTAACCAATAAAAGCAAGGAGTTTTGTTAACCGATCATATCAGCAGTTCAGCTTCCAAATTACTTATAAATGTGGCCATTCTTCAGGAAGTCCATGCACTGAGCCTCCAGGGACCTCACTTTTGCTCAGCTCCTAATTGGTAAAGACTCTTTGGTTAGACCATTAGAGATTAATTAGATTTGTAATATTATTAGAAAGGAAATAGACAAAAATTAACATGTGTGAAAAGGCTCTGAGAAATCATCCCAGAACTTACTGGAGAGCAATTATTTTTTTTTTGAGATAGGGTCTTGCTTTGTAGTTCAGGCTGGCCCTGGGCTTACTATGTAGCCCAGGCAAGCCTCGAACTCAGCAATCCTCCTGCCTCTGCCTCCCAAGTCCTGGGATTCCAGGTGTGAGCCACGATGAGCAACACTGCAGTATGTAGTGCCTGGGATTGAATTCAGGACCTTGAGTTTATCAGACAGATGCCAGAACCACTGAGCTAAATCCCCTGGAGAGCAATTTTTTAAAGTTCCTGTCCGATTATTCCAACCACTGATGTACATTATAGTGAACTCACAGACTTTTGTAACTCTTAATGAGCTGTTAGAAATGAATTGAAGCTTATAATATATTAGAGTCTATTTGGTGGGCAGTGACTCATGCACGAGGCAGATCCTGACAGTGTGTGGCCGAGGCTCCCCTGAGGGGCTTCCAGTCAGCTTCCAGCAGCACATGAAATACCTGATGGAGTCAAAGGGGGAGATTTGGGTTCATTTCGCTTCAGTTATGAATCCCTAGTTAGTGGCTGTGAGGTGGTTATTGACTAGATTAGTGTTATTTTATCTTTGACAGGGAGTCAGAGTTCAGCTTTTTACAAATATAAAAACTTGCACTGGTCTAGCTCCCTCATCCTAGTAGTTTTTAAATTATGTTAATAAATGAAGACTCAAAAAGCAAACTCTTTATGCCCACTACATTAAGTCAATAGAGTCCTGAATATCCATGAGAACTACCACAACTTCGATGACTGAAGATAAAATCTGAAGTGCATGGTAAAAGTACACATAACACAACTGTGTCTGAAGGACCACTCCCCTTTTTCCCTTTGAGTTTGGGAAGCACCCCAGGGTCAGTCCACTATTCTGAAAAGAGCAGAAATTAAAATAAAACTCTAGGAAATCCCTGAAGTCCCTGGGCAGAGCACATGCAACTCATATCTTGTGACCTGACTGAAAGGATCCTACCACTGCCATCTTGGTCTGAGCAGAGACCACTTTCAATCTGTGGCCCCTGCTGCACTTGCACACCTGCTACATTGTATCTTCATGGGTCAATAAGGCCCATAGGCACAGGTACACCCAAACACTGTTCAGCCCTGCTTTTGACAAACCACATGCAAAGCCTTCTCCATCTTCAGGTACATAGCCACAACCTTTTTATAAAAAACACTCTCCTGTAGAAGTCCCCTATGGTGGTTTCCTTCCACAGCCCTCAGTTTTTATGCTCATGACCCTGTGGAGACCTAATGGACCATGAGAATTTCTGGCCTGGTCTCTAGCATCATAGAGGTGTCTCTCAAGTTTGTAATGAAATAAGCCTGTCCTGTTGAGCTTGTAAGCCTGCTTCTTTACCCTTTTGTCCTAACTCTGACCCTCAGTAACATTTTCCACACATAAACCTTATTAAAGTTCATTGACAGGGACTGCATCTCATACATGTAATCCTATCAGAGTGAATTCTGGGACACACATACTGATTGAAAGCACCTCAGATGGCTCAGTGATCTGTCAATCATTCTTGTCAACCTTACGGAGGGACCCAGTGAGAGGCCCATAGTCTAGGCTGTATGACCTTTAAAAATTCAAAAGCCTGATTCATCTGCATGCTGTGCTGTGCATTTTATTTCCCTGTTGCTTGATACTATGTTTCTGTCCTTGTCTACCCTGAGAACATCTTCCAATTATTCTTAATAATGTAGCTACTTTTCCTTTTCCCAGCAGCTGTACACTTGCAATTCTTTACTCATCATACACAAGAGACTGAAATCCATCTGTGGATCCACCACACAGCTTCTATGGAGTGCTCAGCTGGGAAACACCAGCAGACACCAGCCTGGCCCCAAAGTAAGGTCCTTCTTCTCACGGGATGCCCTTTTTCTTTGTTTTTACAAGCAACCAATGGTGCTTGTTATGGGCACAGAATATGAGATGACAAGGCTTTCGAGATAAAAGACTCCAACTTTGCAGGGAGCAAGAGACTGGGTTATATTTTGGTGTAAATTTTTGGTAAGGGAAGCCTCTGTAGTAGTCCATTATTCAAAGGAAACAAAATGGCCAAAAAGTGTGAAAAAATATTAAAAATCACTAATCACCAAAGAAATAGTAGTAAAAATCATAATGAACTATTACCTCATTTCAGATATAAAAGCCATTATTAAAAAAAGCAAAACTACATACTGGTGAGGCTATGGAGATAGTGGAACTCTTAGGCAATGCAGGTGAAAATGTAAATTACTGAAGTAAGTATAGAAAAGAGGACACAAATTTCTTAAAATATAAAAGTAGAGGGCTGGAGATTTAGCTCAGTGGTTCCAGCGTCTGCGTCACAAGCACAAGGTCCTGAGTTTGATCCTGGTAACCACATATAGTGCTGGGCATGGTGACTCATGCCTGCCAGCCATCAACACCACATACCACAGTGCCGGGCGTGGTGGCTCATGCCTGTAATCTTAGCACTCGGAGGCAGAGACAGGAGGATTGCTGAGTTTGAGGCTTGCCTTAGCTACATAGTGAGCTCAGGGCCAGCCTGAACTACAAAGTGAGACCCTGTCTCAAAAAAAAAAAAAATAGAACTATCCTGTGATCCAGCAATTGCATTAGTTAATATTACTTTAAATAAAATTAATGTGTCAAAATATGTCTACATTCACAGTTTTACTACTGTACAGTTCATAATAGAAAGACAGAATTAACCTAAATGTTCATCAGTTGAAAAACGGGAAAAGAGAAAATGAAATGAAATTTAATAATAAAATACAGTGAGTTTTTACAGGAAAGATACAGTGCCATAAATTTCCCTCTTGCTTTGAACACTAATCTAGCACTCTTGCCTCTCTCTGTAGCACTCTTTCCTGAGTGTCTTTAGTTGTGCGGCATGGCTGCCTCGTTGTTTCAAGTCAATTAAAATGGTTCCCTTCCACAATCATTTTGACTTTGAGAGACAGTCAAAAGTCTCATTGTCCCACAGCTAGTGAATAGGTTGCTTTAGAGCATAATGTAATGTTTTCATTTGACGTAAATTTCTCTCAAACTTTGATAATTGATGGAGTGATCATAAAATATGGTAAAAATTTTACTACAGTAAAACACACATTTACATGAATCACTCTTTAAAACCCTAAAAAGTCACTGCTAATCACTTTCACTTCGAACACAAACATCTCATTGTTCTTAGCATTGTTTCTTTTTATTACATTATTAACACACCACTCATTTTTTTTCAAGTATTTGTCCAATGACTTCGAGAAAGAACCAGCAAAATAGGGAAGGCAGAAGGGTCTGGACAGAGGTCAAAAGCTCATCCAGAGGTCTCCAGGAAGAAGAGAAAGGAGGCAGAGATAAGCACACACCCTGTCAGAGGATTAATATCTAGAATATATAAAAAACTCAAAAATTATACCATGAAAAAAATTAATCAGTACCTGGGCAAATTAACTGAATAGACACTTCTTAAAAGGAAGAACGTGTGGTCAATAATTACATGAAAATTTTTGAGATCGTTAGCTCTGAGGAAATGATAGATCAAAGTTGCATTGAGTTTCAGTCGCACCCAGTCAAGGCAGCTGTCACCAAGAATACAAAATACAATGCATGCTGTGGAGGACACATGGAGAAAGAAAACCTACATAGTGAGAATTAAATTACCATGACCACTATTGAAATCAGAAAAGAGATGCCCAAAAAACAAAAGTGGTGTTACTATTTGTTCAATCAATAGACTATCTCAGAATTTAAAAAAAATAACTAAAACTATTTTATACCAAAAACTAAATCATAATCAGTGCTTCAGATTATGGCCAGGCTCTGGTTTGTGTGTGCCTGACATTTATTGAGTAAATTCTTGAGGTAGAAATGACAGAATCTTTATGCAACTGCTCCATTTGATGGATTTTTTTTTTTTTTTTTTTTTTTTTTTTGCTTTTTGAGACAGGGTCTTGCTTTGTAGTTCAGGCTGGCCCCAAGCTCGCTATGGTGCCCAGGCAAGCTGCCGCGAACTCAGCAATCCTCCTATCTCTGCCTCCCGAGTGCTGGGATTACAGGCGTGAGCCACCACATCCGGCATTGTGGTATGTGGTGTTGATTGTTGGTGGGCGTGTCTTCACGCGCAGCATTCTATGTGGTTACCGGGGATCGAACTCAGGACCTTGCACTTGCGCGGCAGGCGCCGGAACCACTGAGCTAACCCTCCGGCCCCATTTGACGGATTTTTGACCCAGGTTTTCTGTTCTGTATCAGTCGTGTAAATATTTAACTGAAGTAGGTGGTACTTAACTAGCCTATTCCACTTTTAAAAGTCTTGTGGGAAGGAGTCTTGTGCTAGTAATCTTTCTCTTCTTGTGATACTGGATTAAAACTTCCATACAAAAATTATAGACTAGTCTCTCTGTAGAATTCAAAAAAATTAAAATGCACGACATTTAGAGGTTATAATATAATTTCCAATACTTGTTATTTGTCAAAGAAATTTTAGAATCATACTACATTGTTACTGTCTCTGATAACTCAAACTTCTCAAACTTTTTGGTTAATAAAAACACCTGTGGTGCTACAGCTTTCCTGACAGCTTTCCTCACCTCCCTGTTTCTCAGGGTGTAGATGAGGGGGTTCACCAGTGGGGTCACCACACAGTAGACCATGGACACCACTTTACCAAAGGTGAAGTTGTACTTGGCTGGAGGCCGGACGTAGGCAAAGATAATGGTGCCATAGTAGATGGTGACCACAGTGAGGTGGGAGGCACAGGTGGAGAAAGTTTTCTTCTGGGCTTCTCGGGAAGACAGCCTGACGACTGTGGCCACGATATTGGCATAAGAGGAGAAAGTGAGAAGCAGAGAACTCAGAATCACAACAGAGCTACATGTGTAACTCAGGGTTTCCACGAAAAAAGTGTCTGAGCAGGAGAGTTTAAAAACAGGGTCTGAGTCACAGAAGAAATGGTTGATGTTTTGGGGACCACAAAAGTTTAGATGAGAGATAAGTATGGTAGTGGGGAGAGTAGCAAAGAAACCCCCAACCCAGGATCCAGCTGCAAACTTCAGGCACATCTGAGAGTTCATGAGAAGCGAGTATCGCAGCGGGCTGCAGATGGCCACGTACCGGTCGTAGGCCATCACGGCCAG
>PVIC010049748.1:0-13190 GCA_004025085.1 Thryonomys swinderianus | reverse complement strand
GTTTCTCCACGCCCAGCATTATATGTGGTTACCGGGGATCGAACTCAGGACCTTGCACTTGTGAGGCAGGCGCCGGAACCACTGAGCTAACCCTCCGGCCCTCTTTGCTGTCTTTCTAGTTCCAACCCTGTCGCCTTGGGCAACCTATTTGATATTCTTGAGGGCTGTTTCTTCCCTTGTAGTTGGAGATAAGGTCTTGCACACCCAGTATTTAACTGGGTTCCCTGACTGGTTGAAATCTCAGAATGGAAAGAGTTTAAAAGGGTGAGAATAACATAATTAAAAAATAAAATATTAGTTGTCAACAGGGATTTGTAGGAGGCAAGTTATCTTGTACTCCTGGAATGGTGATGGGACTCCCAAAACAAATGATTGCTAGAGAAACACCTCACTTTCTGTAACAAGGAAGGGAGTACAAATTGGTTGATTTGGTGCCAGGCACTCCTTGGTGCCACTTAGAGATGACAGCTCAACATCAGTCCTGGAACAGTGTCACACACACACACACACACCCCGCCCCGCTAAGTGGGCTCACCTGTGTCCATGCAGTGTGAACGGTACAGCGACAGCAGTTGACATGGCTGAGGGATCACAGAGTAACCCAGAGGAGACGCTTTGAACACAACCTTGAGTTGCAATCAAAGCTCTGGCCCCCGTTTCCCCAGACGATGCTTTCTCTGAAGAGCTCTGTACGCTAAGGGTGGCAGAGGGCCTCAGTAGGAACTCTTCCCACTGGCTTCCCTCCCTTGAGTTCTGAATCCACCGGTCCCTGTGAGTGAAGAGGGGTCCTGGGAGTGCAGCAGATGGGTGGTGAACACTCCGACGAGGTGCGTCCTTTCTCTCTTCCAAGGTGGTGTGGCCCCTGCAAGATTCTGGGGCCACGGTTAGAGAAGATGGTGGCCAAGCAGCGCGGGAAGGTGGTGATGGCCAAGGTGGATATTGATGACCACACAGACCTCGCCATCGAGTATGAGGTATGGGGCATAGGATGTGACAGTGACCAAAACCGACATTTCCTGCCTTTGTGTGGAACCAGTATTCACGATGCCATTCTAGATTTTAAATCAAGAGTCACACACTTTTCTAAAGGACAAAGTGTAAATATTTGAGACTTTGTGGGCAGTGGTTTCTGCTACAAGCACCAAACTGTCCTTGGCGCCATCTCAGCCTTGGACAGTGAACACACGAAAGAGCTTGGCCATGTCCTAAGAAGACAGTGACATATTTACAATGCCAGGTTGAGGCCACTGACCTCTGTTTTTGGCACTAGAAAAGTTTTAGATTTTGAAGCATTTCAGATTTGAGGGCTTTTGGATTAAGGACTCCTGGGCACTTATGTCCATGTAAATATTCTAAAATCTGAAAAAAGTCTGAACTCTAAAACATTTCTACTTCCAAGTACTGCAGATAAGGGAAACTTCACCTGTTGTAAGTGCTGTGGAAAAAGAAAATCAAGAAGAGAGTGTGGGAGTACTGAGTGTAGGTTAGGAGGGCTTCTTTTTTTTTTTTTTTAAGTTTTTTGAGACAGGGTCTCGCTTTGTAGTTCAGGCTGGCCCTGAGCTCACTATGGTGCCCAGGCAAGCCGCCGCGAACTCAGCAATCCTCCTGTCCCTGCCTCCCGAGTGCTGGGATGACAGGCGTGAGCCACCACATCCGGCATTGTAGTATGCGGTGTTGATCATTGGTGGGCGTGTCTCCACGCCCAGCATTATATGTGGTTACCGGGGATTGAACTCAGGACCTTGCGCTTGCGAGGCAGGCACCGGAACCACTGAGCTAACCCTCTGGCCCTTTTTTTTTATTTTTGAGACAGTGTCTTGCTTTGTAGTTCAGGCTGGCCCCGAGCTCACTATGTATCCCAGGCAAGGCTCAGATTCGGCAGTCCTCCTGTCTGCTCCTGAGTGCTGGGATGACAGGTACGAGCCACCATGCCCGACAAAGGTTTCCTTTTTCTAAGGGTGCTGAGGGCAGCACACGCCTAGAATTCCAGCACTCAGAAGGCAGAAGCAGGACGATTGCTGGGAGTTCAAGGCCAGTCTGTGCTAAATAATGAGTTTAGGGCCACTCTGAATTATATAACAAGGCTCTGTCTTTTTTCTTTTTCTTTTTTTTTTTTTTTTGAGACAGGGTCACACTTTGTAGTTCAGGCTGGCCCTGAGCTCACTATGTAGCCCAGGCAAGCCTCAAACTCAGTAGTCCTCCTGCTTCTGCCTCCCGAGTGCTAGGATTACAGGCGTGAGCCACCACGCCCGGCACTGTGGTATGTGGTATTGATTGCTAGTGGGCGTGAATCTCTACGCCCAGCATTGTATGTGGTTACCGGCGATCCAACTCAGGACCTTGCGCTTGCAAGGCAGGTGCCAGAACCACTGAGCTAACCCTCCGGCCCAAGACTCTGTCTTAAAACTAAATACATACGGGGCTGAAGGGTTAGCTCAGTGGTTCCGGCACCAGCCTCGCAAGTGCAAGGTCCTGAGTTCGATCCCCGGTAACCACATACAATGCTGGGCTTGGAGACTCACGCCCACCAGCAATCAACCAGCAGTCAGTACCACATACCATAGTGCCAGGCATGGTGGCTCGTGCCTGTAATCCCAGCACTCGGGAGGCAGAGGCAGGAGGATTGCTGAGTTCGAGGCTTGCCTGGGCTACATAGTGAGCTCAGAGCTAGCCTGAACTACAAAGCAAGACCCTGTCCTAAAAAAAAAAAAAAACTAAATACATACTTACATACATACATAAAAGAGTGGGTTGAAACAGGCGTGGTAGCACATGTCTATAATCCAGTACTTTTAGAGGCTGAGGCATTCAAAGTTCAAGTTCCACCTAGACAAGTTAGCAAGGTGTACAGCCAACCACCCTGAATGCACCTGATCTGGTCTGATCTTGGAAACTAAGCAGGGTCGAGCCTGGTTAGTATTTGGAAGGGAAATAATTTAACAAGACCCTGTCTCAAAATAAAAAGCACTGACAGTGTAGCTCAGTGTAAAGGGTCTGGATTCATTCTCTAGTACTTCACCAGGAAAAAGGTGGGCTGAAGAAGGCTTCACTGAGAAGCTGAGATGTGAGCAGACTGAGATGTGAGTAGACTGAAGACCTGTGGGTCTTTGCAAGAGCTGCCAGGCCGAGCAGACAGGAGACATGAAGGCCCCGAGCTCAGGAGCTCACAAGCTAGCAGCACCGTGTGCCAGGAGCACGGGGTGCCTGGAGAGATGGGCATCCCCTGGGCTTTGAAGATGGTCGCAGTTGTGGCTGGTAAAGGATGGAACCGGGTGGGGGTGGGGTAGCCAGGAAAGCAAACCAAGCTTGGTATTTGCAGGGCTGAGGTCCCGGGTACTTGTGAGCCCACTGCAGCTCACAGACATTCGTGTGGACCTGAAGGTGTTCTGAGGAAATAGGAAACTTAGCATTGGTGTTTAAAACTTAGAAGAGTTCATGTGAAAAATCCAGACTTCTAGTTTTGCTGCAGTACCATGATGTGCCCAGAGTGATCATCCTCACTATTCCTCCAGGTCCCACGTGCCTACAGGAGGAGCCTCTTTATTCCAGAGTTTGCAGGCCCAGGCTTTACTCTTCCCAGTCTGGCCGAGTAGAGGTGCCCAGGGCTGGAAATGAATGGGGAAGGGCGGAGCAGGGTGGGACTAGCTGGCTGCCCTTTGAGCTGGGTAGGCAGAAGGGTGATTACCAAAGGAAACGTGCTGCCCCAGCCAGAAGCTGGGAAGTAGAGAGTGGGCAGACAAAGCCACCCACAACTGCTACAACTGAGGCCTGGCTGGCTACTAATAGGAGACTATCCTCGCTCAGGTGGAGCCTTTGTCCAATAGTTCAGACACCTCTGGCTTCAGAGCCTTTCAGTGTCCTATGCCCTGAGGCTACAGCGGCTGCAGCAGTGAAAGTGTGACTTTGTGGACATGCAGGGCTGGGACTTTCTGCAGGGCTGGGGGCAACTGTCAACGCTTCCTCCTGACACCATCAGAAACCGCAGGTTGGGCTTTGGCAGGGTGGCTTCCGCAGACACCTGGGCCGAGCCGTGAGCTGGGGAACAGGTGCAGGTACAGAAGAGAGCCCGCTTCCACCAGCAAGGCCTTCATGCCCGCCCTCCAAGGAGCCTGATGTGGGGGTGATCCTGGAAGGTGAGGGCTGCCCACTGCCCGTTGGTCAAAAGGCCTTGGGTCAGCCAGGTTCCTGTCACCTGCTCTCCGCCTCCTCACCTCACACAGCTGCTTTGGGGTGGCTCAGTTGATTTTTTTAACCATTCCATATAATGTGATAACTAATTCATTAAACAGTAAATGGTATTATTTTAATCATTCCTATTTCCCTATATTTTGAAAATATTCCAAGTTTGCAAAGATTAATATGAACTTGGATATCGTCCAAAAGTAGAAAATAGCCCTAGGGATGTCGCTCACTGATAGAGCACTTGCCTTGCACGCACAATGCCCTGGGTTCAATCCCCAGCAATGCAAAAGAAAATCAAACAAGCAAACTGGTTGCGATTCTGTAGGTCCAGCAAGGGCCCGAGATTCTGCGTTTCTCACAAGCTATCAGGTGATGCCAGTGCTGGGGTCCCAGAGCGGACACAGAGCAGCGAGCATTCTACAAGCCCTACGCTGCCCTGCTGAGGGGCTGTCCTTTCAAAGCCCGTCTCACCTGCCATTTTCAGCACAGGTTGCTTGTCAGCAAGTGTGTTGTGCACTGTGGCCAGCATCGGGGTGTTCTACAGGAGGCTTTGCTCCCTGGGGAGTCCCCTGCCTACTACCAGTTACCTTTCCTCCCCACCCTGCACTTGAACCATGGCAGCCGTGGTCCCCTTTTGTTGAGATACCCCACACACACACACACAGTGGTACACACCTGTAAGCCCAGCACTCAGGAGGCTGAAGCAGGAAACTTTGAGTTCAAGACCAGCCTGGGTTACACAGCAAGTACAAAGCCAGGCTTGCCTGCATAGCAAGATCCTGTCTCCCACCACCACCACCCCAAAAGAAACCAGATGGAACAGATCCCCATGTGGTCTGGGCACCACATGTTACCAGTGTCCCCCAGCTGAGTGACACATCGTCACCCAAGGTCCGCAGTGTCACTAGGCTCACTGTGAGCACCTATCCATCGCTCTCCCCCAACCCCTGGCAGCCACTCATCTTGACATCTTCCAGAGTGCTACACAGCTGGTTTTCCTTTCTTCAGTGACCGTTTCTCTAAGAACTCTTGTGTCCAGAAGCTTTGGCAAAGCATTCGGCATTTCTTACTTGAAGCTTGAAGTCTTCGCTCCCTCGCGTACCCTACCCCTGCAGGGGCTCAGTATTCGCCTTCTCGCTCCGAGCAGAAGCAAAGTGTGGTCTGATGTCGTGGACAGCGAAGTCGAAACAGATTTCGCTCCGGTTCCCGGCTCTACCGTGTGACTTGCCGTTGTCCTCTTGGAGCCATCCCTCTGCCTTTGAGCGTGTCTCCTTGTGTCTAAAATGACCCTCCAAGGCGCAAGCGTGTGGTACAGAGGTAGAGCACTTGGCTCACGTGCACAAGGCCCTAGGTTCCGTCCTCAGCACCGCGAACAACCCTGTCTAGGGACAGAAACCTCGGAGCTAGCAGATAGGAGCATCCAGCACCGTCCTCGACACTTACTGTATCTGACAAGGTCTCTTCCTCGGTGTTACATTTGTGATTGGCTGAGAATGTCACCAGCATCCCAAGATGCATAGTGCTGTGACTGTCTTTATGCAGGTCCTTAGCAGAGTTACCACGTGGATGAACCAGTGTGAGACGGAAGACCAGGCAGGGACATTGAGCTTGACGTCCTTGTGGGCCGGCTTGGGTCTGGGGGAAGAGAGCCCACGTGCATACACACTGCCACTCAGGGAGGCTTCCGGTGGCTTGGGGAGAGGGAGGCCCTGCAGCAGGAATAGCACGTGGTCCTGCCACGTCTGAGAAGGAAGCTCTGCTCCATCGCAGCCTCTCGTGCCTGTCACCTTTCTGGAAGAGTGCCAAGGCCCGTGCACCAGCACCTGATCCTCCTGGCTGGTAGCTGCCCTGGGCAGCAGAGGCCCCACACACAGACACAGTGTCCTTGAAACCCAGCTTCTGGTAGGCCCAGCTGTGTGCGTTTAAGCTCAAGCTTCAGTGAACCCCTTTGAGCAGTAGTGAGCAGTCTGGCCATCAGGAGATGGCATCCACAGAGTGTCTGGTATGCCAGCAGATGCTAGACTGGCATATCGGCAGCCCGATCAGGACTTCTTTAGCATTCTGGAGGAAAACTGCATCTACTTGCTGGTGAGCTTTTTGGCCTGCTTAGAGGAATTGTGAGGAAAAAGACCACTTAAGGTGCTGGGGATTAAATTCAAGGCCTCACTCTCACTAGGCAAGTGCTTTACCACTGAGCTGAGCTACATCTTGAACAATGGCCTGGAGTGTTTCATTAAAGAGACAGGATGCCGGGCGTGGTGGCTCACGCCTGTAATCCCAGCACTCGGGAGGCAGAGACAGGAGGATTGCTGAGTTCGAGGCTTGCCTGGGCTACATAGTGAGCTCAGAGCCAGCCTGCACTACAAAGCGAGACCCTGTCTCAAAAAAAAAAAAAGAGACAGGATGAGACGGCATCTACCAAGTGTGAGGTTGAAAGCCAAGGGTTAGTTTGTGCCCAGTCCAGAGCTGCCTGCTTTGAGGTGCTCGCAGTACCTCTGAGGGTCACTAGGTGGCGCGGCCGGACACCAGATGGCGCTTGTGGGAGCAGTTTCCCTGCGCCCTGCTGCCTGAAGACAGGACAACCATGTGCCAGGGCCTTGGGTTGTTATGCCGCCACCCATGCCAGAGTCTCTGACAAGGACTAGAACCAGTGGGGGACATTCTTTTTTTTTTTTTTTTTTTTTTGCTTTTTGGAGACAGGGTCTCGCTTTGTAGTTCAGGCTGGCCCTGAGCTCACTATGGTGCCCAGACAAGCCGCCGCGAACTCAGCAATCCTCCCTTCTCTGCCTCCCGAGTGCTGGGATTACAGGCGTGAGCCACCACGCCCAGCATTATATGTGGTAACCGGGGATCGAACTCAGGTCCTTTCACTTGCGAGGCAGGCGCCGGAACCACTGAGCTAACCCTCCGGCCCCCAGTGGGGGACATTCTTGGTTAGCTGAGTGCCTGCTGCTGGCACACAACCTCTGAAAGGTGTCAGCTGCCGCCACCCATATCCGCCCTAGAACATGGACTCTGTATGGCTGTGCCACACAGGGTCGAATGGGAGCCCGTGAGTTTCTGGACCCTGCTAACCATTCCCAGCGGTACTCAAAAGTGGCCCTCACAGGGCCCCGGGTGGCCACTGTTTGTTGAGGTGCACTGTGTACCAGGCACGGTGCCAACCCTGGGCTCAGACGTGACTTGCAGCATTTCCCGTCACCACCCTGCACTCCACCTAAGTGCTGCTAGTGGCTCCGCTTGCTGCTTTCCACCCGGAGACATGGAGTGACATAGTCCCTGGCCAGGCTCACCCAGGTCAGGTGAGCAGAGTCTGATGCCCAGACCACTCACTCTGAGTTGCCCTTTAATCCCTAGGCCAAACCCTCAACGTAGACACTGTCTTCCCTGCTTTATAGAGGCGGCCTCGGGCTCAGAACGGCAGCATGACCTGGCCAGCAAGCAGCAAAGCCAGGGTTCCCGCTGCCCCCTCCTCCTGGCCCTGCCCTGCAGCTGCAGCTGCACGGTTATTTTCATCTCTCCTGTCATTCCAGCCAAACCACTGGGCCAGTGAGTCAGTCGTGTGGTTGGGAGAAGAGGGTACTGCTGGGAGCTCGCAGTGGGAGAAGTCTGTCCAGCGGGGGCCCCTTTCCTCTGGCCCCACCCATGGCTTCAGGCAGTCACTGCCCTGCACGGGCCACGAGCCTGCTCCACCAGGGCTTGCCAATAGCAGTGCAGAAGCATTGGCCTCCAAATGATTTGGACCCCTTGTCCCTCCTGCCCAGGTGTCCGCTGTGCCCACTGTGCTGGCCATCAAGAATGGAGATGTGGTGGACAAATTTGTGGGCATCAAGGATGAGGACCAGCTGGAGGCCTTCCTGAAGAAGCTGATTGGCTGACGAGCAGGGAAGAGCCCTTCCTGCCCTTGACCCTGGGACTCCTGGTCCCAGTGAGGGAGCCCCGTAGAACTCAGTCCTTCCCACCACCCTGTTTGCTCCCTGGGGACCGTGCCTTGAGACCTGCTGTCAAATATGGGGCACCCAGTGCTTCTGAGCCGGCCAGCTGCCAGGGGCCGTTGGTGGAGTGATAGTACCATCAGCCTGAGATGTCGTCTTCCCGCCCGTCTCCTTTCGTCCCTGCCCTGCGAAGATCTGGGGCCAGCCTGTGGCATGTCTGTCTCAGCACCAGCAGTTTGGTCCCCATCTCCTCCTCGGTCCCCTCTGATCTGCACCCCAGCCTGGCTCATCAGACTCCTGCATTTGTCTTTCCTGCTGCTGTTTTGTAAAAAGAAAAAAGGAAACCAGAAGCCAAACAAGTGAGAGTAATATATAATTCTCTCGTTTTTTGTAGGTCTATAATAAAGATCTTTATGCGATCTCTTCTGCCTCCTGCTGTGAAGAACAGACCTGGGCCCTGCATTCAGATCCCGGGTAGCCGCCATCCCCACCCCGAGCCGCCCCCTCCCCTGAGCCTCCCTCCCAAGCACAGGACACCACAACACTGGGCAGCAGGAGTCCTGCAGCCCCTTGACCTGCAAAGCTCCAGGCACCGCCTTCCTCGCCATGGGCCAGCGCCTTGGTTCCATGAGCAGGAGGCTTAAGTGAATAAAACAGACCAGTGGACCTGGGGCTTGCTCTGTGGGCAGCTTCCATTCCGTCTGGGGACGCTGCCAGGCTTCATGGCCACCCCTCTCCTCTCCCTAACCAGCCACACTCTTGTCACTAATGCTCTCGTCCGTGGTGACCGCCATTGGGACACCACGCACATCCTCATGGTCTCCTAAGGCCGGAAGCTGCTCTCCACGTCAGCCAGAAAGGGCCTGGGCTTGCGGGTGGACCTGCTCAATTCTCAGGGCTCCTCCTCCAGTGATGGGCTCCTGGCCACTCCGGTGCTGGGCCCTGAGAGGCCTGGCCTTGCTTCCCGCTCTGTCTGTAGCAAGTCTGGGCTGTGGCAGCAGCCTGCACCTCTACCTGTCAGGTTCCCTCCTTCACTCCAGCCAAGAGCAGAGGGCCGGGCCGGCTACATTGCCTCAGTGAACTACAGCTCCTTGCAGGCCTACGGTACTATCATGACACCCTACAAGGCACGCTTGTCCAAGGGTATGTGTTACTCTGGCGGCTCCCTGCTCCCGTTGGGCCTGCCCAGGGCGTGGAGTCCACCATAACTCCCTTGGGAAGGCTGCCACCACTGATGCAGGGGAGGCCCGGCTCAGAAGTAGAGACCGGTGGCCTCAGAGAGACCGCAGGTCAGTGGTCCATAAATGCCAAATGGAAGCACAAGTGGCAGTAGTGAAAAAGGAAGCTTAAACAATGACTTCCTGCAAAAGCTACAGGCTGTGAGCAAGAGGAGTGAGAGCTGGCATTCAGAGGCCCCGTGTGGGCATCGCCCACACCCTCTGTCTCCCTCAGTATAGCCCCACGAGGGGAGTTTTAGGGGCCACACTCACCTGTTCCGGGGGAGACCTGCACAGAGCTCACCAAACGTATCCAAGGTCATGGAGCACCGGGTGGCCCGAGGGAGGCCTGGGCGTTGCCTTCCTGGCTCCTTCCGGCATCATATAAAACCGACCGAGAGCCAGGTGTGTGGTCTGCACACCTGTGGTCGCAGGACTTGGGATGCTGAGGGCCAGCCTGGGCCGCACAGTGAGCTCAGGGCCAGCCTGCGCTGCATAGCAGGACTGTCTGAACACCAAAGGAGAGCGAGTGAGTTTGACCTCCCCAGCTGATGAGCTGGCGGCAGGTGAGCTGTGTTGGCTCATTTGACACAAGAGATGCTGATTAAGGTTGAGTAACAGCCAATGGGTGGGGGTGGGCCCTTCCGCTGCACCCCGCTGCCACTCCTTAAAAGGTACCGTTCACCAAGCACTTTCTACATGGGTTACCTCACTTAATTCCACTCTTGTGAGGCAAGTATTATTTCCATAAGTGAAACCGGTTTAGAGAAATTGAATTGCCCAAGGTCACATCTAAAGTGACCTTGCTAAATATGAACCCAGGTCTGGGTGCGACCCCATTGCCTCTGAGGGTGTGCAGAGTGGCAGAGGCCTGGGGCCACAGGCGGGACCTCCTTACTCTATCCTCCCCAGCCTTGCACGGCGCCTCCCCAGGTGAGGGGGGCCAGCAGCCAGGACCCCAGCTGTCCCGGGTTGGCAGCCTGTCGTGGGGCCGCTGGCTGAGTCACTGGCTGTGAGCAGAGTCCGCAGGGTGATCTTAATTCCAAAGTGCTGACCTCACCAGGGCCACGCTGGCCATCAGCAACCATGCTGTGCCCTTGTGGCACAAGGACCAGTCGGGGACACATCGTCAGGGACATGAGAGACACCTGACTGAAGCCCGCAAAGGGTCCAGGCTGCAGGCTCCCCCTCAGGCCCACAGCATCTCCCACCATTACTGTGGCGCCCCGTTGGGCCAGCATTTAGAATGAACATGTAGTCACTACCACGGCTCCCTTCTAAACACACAGAACACAGGAGGGAGACTGACCACGCCTACAAGGAGGAAAAGGGCCAAAGACCCTGCCGGGGGCCTGGCTATCCTTGGCCTCCCTCCTGAGGGCACAGGGGAGGGAGCCCCCGTGTGGGGCTAGGATTCAGACCCAAGTGCCCTGACTTACAGTCCTAAAGCAGCAGCGCGCATGGACGGTCCTCTTTGCCCTTGGCTGCGAGTGCGAAGGGTGGGCTCGGGTCCAGGACCTGGGCGGTCAAGAGGATGTTGACTGTGCTGTCACCGCTGCCCTTCCCAGCAGTCCCTGCCCAGCGCGAGCTCCCCTCACCCCCACCCCAGGGAAAGTTAAGGCAGTTCTGGCCAGGCTGCGGAAATCCCTGGTGTGGACCCTGCGCTAGGAAAGGCCTGAAAACAATGCCCGGCTACATCCTCAGCAGGCAGGATACCGCAGCGGCTCCTCCTCGCTGCCCGGAACACCAGCGGCTGGCGTGACCCTGACCCCCGGCCTGGCCTAGGGTCTGTGGCTGCACAGGAAATCTGGGCAGGAACAAGCAGATCTGGGTTCACATCCCACCCTTGGCACCTGCTGGCTGTGTGACCTTGTGCAAGCAGCTTGGGTTTCACCTGGCTAAAGTGGGGTGATGCACGTGGCTAAAGAGGGGATGATGATGGCTCGTACCCGCATGTGGCCTGTGTGATCTCACAGAGTCTTCACAGCAACTTCCACAGGCAGGGACTGCTGTTGTGCCATTTTACAGATGAGGAAAACCAAGCCTCTGAGAACGTGGGCAACTTGGCATGAAGGACTCTCAGAGCTTGGATCCAACCCACATGGGCCTGACCCCAGAGTTTCTGTTTCTTACCTCCTACCCAGACTGCTTGCCTTCTGGCCTGGAGTTTTTCACCAGTGTGAGCCTCAACTATATCCCCTGCAAATTAGGCCCTGGGGAGGATAAGGGGCAGCGCTGTGTCACCCAGAGGACCAGGACAGCTGCTTTGCTTCCGTGCCCAGCTCTGTTGCCCTAAGCTGCAGCTCAAACAGGAAACACCAGCTTCCCAAGATAAGGCCCCAGCCCCCTGGGGAGGGGGGTGGCCCAGTACCAGGCTGACATAGGGCCCTGTGTGCCAGCCCGGCCCCTCCTCGATGCTTGGGCGGCCCTGGGGAGCCAGAGGTGGTGACCTCACCCTTGGAGAATGTCTACTGGGATTCACCGAGTCCCGCTTCTCTGCCTCCAGCCACTTCTGACTGCCTCTCCTGGTGGCCAGTGGGGGCGTCCGGTGCATCCACCCGGACACCCTGGCTGCCCTGCAGTGGCAGTGTGCCAAATATACTGCACTAGCCGAGCCTGCCTAGGGGTGAGCACAGGCAGGTAACTGTCTCCTCTGGCCTTTTGGCCCCTGAGTTTTCTCTATTTCTGTAAGAAGAGATCAAAGCCCAGAGAGCCGCCCAGGGCCACACCCAGAAAATGGGCTCTGGGTATCCTAACCAACCCTTCCCCGCTGCTGTCCCAGGAGGCTCAAAGGACGCCTCTTCTCATGCCAAATAGGGGCTCCCACATCCCAGAGGAAGCAGGAACTTCCCTTCCTCGGGACCCACTCCTGAGGCAAGACATGGCGGCCCTGGGCAGTGCCGCACATGTGTGAGCACCTCTCCATACTGGGGTCCCTGGGGCTAAGTGTGGGAGTCCCCCAGGGCTGGAGGCAGCCTCGGAGGGCCGCGTCCCCTCAGCTCTGGTGCTGGCCTTCTCCCTCACTGGCACGGCCTATTCTCTCGTCTCTCCAGGACAGACCCCTCTCGCGGCAGACAGACAGACAGATGCCAGAGAGCATAACGCAGTGGTGTGGTGAGTGCCTGTGAGAAGCTCAGAGGTCCCTGTGTGGCAGGCGCGTGCATCGTTTGGTGCTGCATCAAATTATCCCAGACGGGACTTAAGCGAGAGAGATAGATTTTCTCAAAGTCTGGAGGCTTGAAGTCCGAGGTCAGGTGGGCCACGCTGGCTTCTCCTGAGACCCCTGTCCTTGGTTTGTGGGCAGCCACTCGCTCTCTCTCACTGTCCTGTGAGGCATGTCCCTCGTGTCACATTCTGAGGTACAGAGGGCCGGGGCTTCCATCCACTGTGGGCCACAAGTCAGCTCCTGACAGCCCGTTACATAATTTAACAATAAAGGCTGAGTACAGATTGCTGGGCCAGTTCCAGAAACTCCAGCATATTAACTTTGTTTTGTTTTGTTTTTGTCCTGGAGATGGTCCCCAGGGGCTTCACACTGAGCTACATCCCTAGCCCTTTTCTTATTTTTTTTTTTTAATTTTAAGACAAAGTCTTAAAATTAAGTCACTCAGTTACCCAGGCTGGGTTCAAATTTACAATCTTCCTGCCTCAGCTTCCTTGAGTGCTGGGTAGGTGTGCACCACCACACTGAGCTCATAGTAACACATTTAATGCTCAGGTAAGCTGGGCAGATAGTTACTAGTTTATGACAAGGAAATCATGGGAATACAGGGAAACAATGGAACCCTCAACCTGTCTGGTGTCAGATAGGCCGAGTTTGTGTTCCCCTAAAATCGAAGAATGAATTCTAAAGAAC
>PVIC010049747.1:0-13015 GCA_004025085.1 Thryonomys swinderianus | reverse complement strand
TGGCAGGAGGCTCCTGACTTCCTTTCTGCTGTCTCTTAGTGAGTCACTCATGACCAGCATGCTATGCACTTCATCTGGTTACTGATCTTGCATTTTTCCAGAAAAAAACTGGTTTCTTACATGATAAATTCTAATCTCTGCCCCTAACTATTGCTTTGCAATTCAAAGGTTAAATCATCTACAGTGCTTCACCTGGGAGGCAATCCTCAAACATACTGCCATTTGTCTGGGATCCCACACTGAAACATCTCTTCCCTCCACGATCACTTACACGATACACTTTCTGAGCTGTTCAACTTAGAACTTCTCAAAAATATATATATGTTTTGAAATATATATGTATATATATTTGAACACAACCCTCATTTATTGAGAAGTATCAAATCCAGTCTTCAAGTCTCTATCCTTCTAACCATAACAATGAGGATCAGGAGACCAAATCATTGGTGCAAACTGTGGTGTAAAACAACGGTTGATGTTTAGACTAGAGCTATTGACTTTAAACTGCAGGGAATTATAAACCAAAATGTGTTTCAGACCAGGTCCACATGGGTAACATGGCCACACTAATAATCAGAGGAGAGCCATGACAGTCATTTAACCACTGATCTAGATCACCTAATGACTGATTGTACATATACAGTGACCCAAGTGGCCATGCATGTAAACATGACCTAAATTCCAGTTGATGATATACACATTTTTGGAAAAACAAGTAAGTCGATAATAATATGGGCTAGAAGGCCTCCAAGATAATAACTCTTCCTTTTATACCACAGCTTTTCCAACTGGGCTTTGGAATCTTGAGTTCTACTACTGCTGCTGTATGCATTTCTAAGAGGTACTCTTTCCCATTATAATGCTCCCTTTACCACCAAAGGCATGATACATTTGTGCTTCTGAGTCATAAGGAAAGGGACCTTCTACAAATTCAAAAGAGTATCTTTTAAAATCCCTGGCCTAAAGATTAAACAAATGAATAAACATTTGTTCCTTTGCTATTAAAATGATCGGCCTATACATTTCAATAGATGGGGCTACATAGTATATAATTGGGAATGAAGAAGAAAAGGTGTAGTTTCCAAAAAGAGGACTAGACTATACAAAGTTGGTGTTAGCAGTTTTGGGGAGAAACACTGAATAAGTTTTTTAAAAAATTGGAAGTAAGATTTGTTTTAAGAGCTTTCTGTCTCATACAGAATCTTTAAAATAGAGAATTATACAAAACTCATCTACTGTTCTCAGACATTTAAATAAGTTAACACAAAGAGGGAAATAGGATGTTAATTTTCTTCTTCCTCATCCTCTTTAATTACAGGAGTACCTAAAATGAAAAAGAAAATTATTTCAGTTTATTCTCAACAGGTTGTTAAAATTCTAAATGAAAATAGTTTCTTGTTAACCCAAGAAGCTCTGAAATGCTGTGAAATGTGATATCATAAAATAATTTCATGAAACCTCTCTTAAATTCCAATTTCACTAGAAATCCTCTCAGGAGAATTCATAAGTGGATTAGTTAAATACTTATGAATATACACCTTCCTAATTATAGAGTGGTAAATAAACATGCCTACAGGTGTCTACAGAAAAGTAAGATGGGTAGGGTGGCACATGCCGGTAATCTCTCTGATGCTTTTCCCTTTCTTTTGTTGCTAGAGATTGAGCCCAGGGCCTTGGGCATGCTAAGCACATATTCTCAGGCTTCTTTTTCCTTTCAGTAGAAAGGAAATATCCATTCACACAAATACAATACAAACCATTTAAAGAGTCAGACTAATGACTGTATATTGACAGCTCTATTTAGGAAATAGCACATCACTAGTATTTTAGGGCCCTGTTTGCCTCTTCCCGATTTTGCCTGTGTAGCACCTTCTCACGAGAGGTGCCACTAGCTTTGTCATTTACCCTTCAGTGTATATCTTGAAGGGGAAACAACATTCTGTACCGTTAAATTTATATAAAACTCTAGAAAATACAAACGGATACAAATGGACAGAAAGAAGAACAGTGAATTTCTTGGGAAGGTGGTGGAGAGTGGAGCAGTGAGGGATTATAAAGGGGCACAAAGGAGTGATATGTCTTTTCATTGCCTTGACTATGGAAATGGCTCACAGGCACAGATACATGTCAAAACTTATCATATCGTACACTTTAAATATACATGATTAATTATTATACCTCAAGCTGTTAAAAAACATTTTATAGGAAAAGGGTTAGTTTTAGAGCTATTAATTTCCAGCCTCAGGACAGAAGAGTTTATCTCTCCCTAGGAAGGCATATTAGTAACACCTGTTAAAATCTTTCCAACTGAATGTGCCCTTCACTCTCTCCCTGGACTTTTGAGTGTCCCTCTCCATAGGTGTGGATAGAAGGTTTGAGCACTGAGCTATAGCAGGGGGATAGATGAGGAGACACAAAATAGGACTGAAAGAATGAAACACAGAGACATGGGGTGATGAGGAAGAGAAAAAGCTGGAGGAAATCTACAAATACTGGGTCCTGTGTTGGAAAACCATGTGACTCTTGGCATGAGTATGATGATGAAGACAATAAGGAACATATGCTTGGGAATGGTTGGTCATCGTCATCACCACCGTCATGATGTTGGATATTACTTACTTTTTTCCTAACTATTCTTCCTTTCAGTCAGGCTAGCTGGCTCTGCATGATTGTTTGGGGACTGGGTGGGAAGTGGACATAGAACAGAAGATGTACCAGATTTTCCTTAAGATGACTGAGAAGATACTATTTGTGAGAACACAAAAAAATGGGGAGAAGGTGGGGGATGGTGATTTTTCTCAACTAGAAAGAAATTTCCTGGGGGTTCTGGAATAGTAAGAATCCGGGTTGCACTTCCAAGCTAGCATCACAGGGAGGAGAAAAAGCCTGAAAGGAATGTCTAGTTTGTTTGTTTTATTGAGACAGTCTTGCTTTGTAGTTCAGGCTGCCCCTGAGCTCACTATGTAGCCCAGGCAAGCCTGGAACTCAGCAATCTTCCTGCCTCTCTCTACCTGCAGAGTGCTGTGATTACAGGTGTGAGCCACTACGCCCAGCACTGCTGGTATGTGGTGCTGATTGCCTGTGGGCGTGAGTCACCACGACCAGTATTGTTGTATGTGGTTACCGGGGATCAAACCAGGGACCTTGCGCTTGCTAGGCAGGTGCCCTAATCACTGAGCTAAATCTCCGGGCCCCAGGAATGTCTGTTTTATGGAAGGAGATAGCCCGATGGCTACCAAAGATCTCATTCTCAAAAAAAGCACTTTTATAACTCAAGTGCAGCGAGATTATACATGGCAGGAAGCAGGGTGGAGGAGTCCTACAGGACATCAGGAATGGACACAATAGATTTTTCACTGGTGACCCCTGAGCACAACTGACCTACGATCAGAGATATCGCCTCATGACTTGGCCCTAGAACATAGAATAATCCCAGGGGGGGACCTTAGGAATGGCAGACTAAATTTCTTAACAGCCAGCTGAATTAAATAAGGGAGGTGGTGATCAAAGTGAAAACAAAGTTCATTTATATTGAAATATTTCACATACAGTTGAGCTCCGGGATTATTAAAATCTTTTAAAATGTTAAAAAGGGCCAGAGGGTTAGCTCAGTGGTTCCAGCACCTGCCTCTCAAGCGCAAGGTCCTAAATTCAATCCCCGGGAACCACATATAATGCTGGGCATGGAGACACGCCCACCAATAATCAACACCGCATACCACAATGCTGGGCATGGTGGCTCACGCCTGTAATCCCAGCACTTGGGAGGCAGGGACAGGAGGATTGCTGAGTTCGCGGTGGCTTGCCTGGGCACCATAGTGAGCTCAGAGCCAGCCTGAACTACAAAGCGAGACCCTGTCTCAAAAAAAAAAAAAAAAAAAAAAGCAAAAAAAAAATGTTAAAAAGATTTTAAAAGCACAATATTAAACACTCATTTCATCCTCATAACAACACTAAAAGATTCCCAATGACATTGTTATCACCTCCAGCTTTAATATTGCAAATGAACAAACAAGGTTTGGTGAGATCAATGAACTAGCATAATGTCACAAATACTATAAGTGGTAGAGCAAGGACATGACCTAATGGGTCAGTGATATCTAATGACATTAACATCAATCTTAATGGTTGGGAAACTTAAACTGAGGAGAAGAGGGTACGAGATTGTTGGGTGCATTGGAATTTGGTGCATAAATATTTATGAGTGTCATCTCTCTTTCTTGGATTGTTCCCTGTACAAGGATGTAATGTCCTTCTTTGTCTCTCTTAATCAATTTTGGCTTGGAACCTATTTTGTCTGCAAACAGGATAGCCATTCCTGCTTTTTTGCAGTTTCCTGTTGCGTGAAATGTCTTCCATCCTTTTACTTTCAGTCTGTGGCTTTCTTTCTGAATTAGGTGCGTTTCTTGTATGCAGCATATTGTAGGATCTCATTTCTTAATCCATTCTGCCAGTCTGTGTCTTTTAATTGGTCCATTGAGGCCATTAACATTAATGGTTATGACTGATAAGGCCTGATTTATACCTGTCATGGTGTTATCTTATTCTTGGCTTTTTTTCTTTGCTTTTCCCCTTTCCATTCAGTTTCGAGTCTTGCTCACTAAATTCACTCTGCTAGGTCTCATGAGTTTGTGACCTTCATGGTTTTTCTCCAAGATATTCTTTAGAATGTCTTGGACTGCAGGTTTTGTAATTGAGAAGTTCTTCAGGTGTTCTTTGTCATGAAAGTATCTTATTTCTCTATTGATTTTGAAAGGTAGTTTTGCAGAATACATCAATCTAGGATGGAAGTTGTTTTCCTGCAATGCTGAAACACTTCCCTCCAGGCTTTCCTTGCATTGAGCATTTGTGTTGAAAAGTCTGCTGTGATCCTGATGGACTTCCCTTCATATGTGGTTTTTTTTCTTTTCCCTAGCTGCTTTCAGTATTTTGTTCTTTTGTTGGATATCTGGAACCTTGATAATTATAGGCCTGGGTGTAGATTTTTTAACATCATGGCCTTTTGGAGTCCTTATGCCTCGTTTATCTGTATGTCCAATTCTTTTCCTTTTCCTGTGAAGTTTTCTGCCATTATATCTATAAACAGTTTTTTGCACTATTCCCCTTCTTCATTGACTCCAATCAGCCTTATGTTATTCTTCTTTGAGTCATCTAGGAGCTGTTGGATTGATTTCTTATGGTCCATTGCCATTTTCCATAATTTATTCCTTTCCTGTTCATTAGCTGTGAGCCTGTCTTCTAGGTCTGAAATTCAGTTTTTTGCTTCATTCATCCTACTTTGCAAACTTTCATTCTTATTTTTGATCACCTGGACCTCTGCTTGAAGTTCTTTATAATGTTCCATTGCTTTTGCTATCTGAGCTTCTATGATATTCCTGATCTCATCTTTTTTGGGGGGGGTGGGAACAGGGTCTTACTTTGTAGTTCAGGCTGGCCCTGAGCTCACTATGTAGCCTAGGCAAGCCTTGAACTCAGCAATCCTCCTGTCTCTGCCTCCCAAGTGCTGGGATTACATGAGTCACCACGCCCAGCATTGTATGTGGTTACCAGATCGAACTCAGGACCTTGTGCTTGCGAGGCAGGCGCTGGAACCACTGAACTAAATCTCCGGTCCCTGATCTCATCTTTAATAAAGTCCTTCACTGTGGACAGCATCTCTGTTTCCATCTTAGAGATCAGTTCTGATTTCCATATTAGTACATCTGCTTTTGTTACCAGTTCAGAGAGTCCTGGAGATTGAGCTTAATTTTGCTCCATTTTCCTTTCCCTGAATTCCCCTGTGATGGTGATCTTTGTGTCTGGGTTCTTGAATTTTTTCTCATATCTGCTGTGCTGGCAAACACTGTAAATCACTGTACAACCTAAGTGGTGCTTACCCAGACTTGTGCAAACAGGAATGGAGCTCCCATGAGGCTTCTGGCTTGAGTCCAATGGCGGGTAAGGCAGAATTGCTTGGGGTGGATGGATGTCCATGGGCAGCTGGCCTGGGTCTGGTGGCAGACAGGCTGCTTGCAGGTGGTGGAAGTCACTGGGTGGCTTCTGCGGGGTTTACCCAGACCCGCCCTGGGATGGATGGATGGAGGTCCCTGGGTCAGCTGGCCTGGGTCCAGTGGCAGGTGGGCTGCTTGCAGGTGGTGGAAGTCACTGTGCAGCCTCCACTGGGATTACCCAGACTCACCCAGGGGGAGTGGAGTCCTCAGGGGGGTCTCAGGAGTAAGAGATAGGACACTACAGTTTTGATCCACTACAGTTTTGAGAAAGCAACTACTTATTGTTTACGTCTAATTATTCCACAAAATATTTCCGTGACTCTAGAATAAGCCTGTTTTTTCTATGAGATCTTGGTTAAATGATGATCTTATGATCATCAACCCAACTATCCTAGGAGTTTTTCAACTCACCTTGGCATGAATTGAACCATTACATTCCTATGGATAGATATGGTCTTTAAGGTTAGGGATAATCATCATTTCCTTTAGTTTTACTCCTTATCTTGAGTTCATGCCCCAAATTCTATTTCAATCACTAGAAAACATTTCTAAGCCAGGCCACCCAGAGGACTCACCATCGAGCTTTTTGAGTTTGGGCACCCTCTTGGTTGCTTCCTCAATCCAGTTACCCTCAGCAGAATGTTTCTCCTCCAAAGGATTCCCTACAAACACCAGGTCCTCCAGGCATGGCAGGTCAGTCAGCTTCACAAATTCAGCTGTAAGGACAAAGATCACATTCCACATCAGCAGGGTAAGTTTTACTGTTATAATTTCGGACACTGAATTCCAAATTACTACCCTCAATTTCAGCACAAATTGTTGTTTAAGATTTTAAATTTTACTATATGAAGTTACTGTCTAAGGACATTATGAGATAGGAGGGAACAAAAGACTTCTCTCATTTACGTTTAATGCTAGCCTACAGAGAGGACAGGAAGAGAGAAGGGTCAGAATTGAAAAGGATGAGTCCATCTATCATGATAAATGCACTGTTAACTGTGTTGGGTTAGTGTAGGCCAAGATAAACTACTTTTGTCTATTCCTTCATCCTCAAATTCTTATAGCAACTCATTCACATCATTGCAGGACTTATCATAAAATGCTATAATTATTAGTCTGTAAGTGAATTTTCTCTACTAAGCTGTAAGCTCCTTGAGGGCAGGGATAGTTTCCATTCAATATGTATATTGAGAGTCTGGCATTGACCATGCACATAATAGGGGTTTAGTATACACTGAATAATGTGCAATAAAAAACAAAGCAATATAGATATCAAATAAGTCTTCCACTCAAGTATTACTAGATTAAACGGATTCTTTCAGTCTTTGAGCAATAAAGTTTTTTTCAAGACTAACAGGACAAGGACCTAGCCAATCATATTTGTTTATGGACTTAAAATATGAGAATTCCTATCCTGTTTCTATAAAAAAATATAGGAAGTTCTGTAGCTATTTCTCTCTGTGCTTAGAAATAAATGTTTCCATTTTACATCTCTTCCTCTACTGGATATGTTCTAGATGGTTAGGAAAGAGCTATTCTCAGCTTACCCCAGTCTTTCACCAGGTTATTAGACATGTAGAGAATCTTCAATTTTTTCATTACATGGATTCCTTTCAACTTTTCAATAAAATTGTAGGAGATCCACAGTTCTTCTAACGTGTCTCCTACAGCTTCCTGAAAAAGAAATCAATCTAATTTACAGACTTATTTTTAACCTTACCCTTTTGTCTCCTTCATTATAGACATGGACAACAGCTTTCAAAGTAAACTAAGACCTTCCTGTGCACTTGTAGAAGAGCTGACTTTTGTATAGAAGGTTTTCCCCTTTAAAGGAATCAAATGGAACATTCTCTTTCCCTCAGAACTCTTTCTGTCCTGATTGTTTCACTGAGCAAAAATTCACAAGACATCCTTCATGCAATCATCCTTTATGCAAGAGGGGAAGTAATGGCACTACAGTATCATTTTATGGAATACTGAAGTTTCTAATTACTATCCTATTGATTATATGTATTACTGGCCTTTTTGCCCTCTTCAGTAATGGAGATTGAAGCCATGGCCTTTGCACATTCCCCAGCCCTTTTTTCTTTTTTTCTTTTTTTTTGAGACAGGGTCTCGCTTTGTAGTTCAGGCTGGCACTGAGCTCACTATGTAGTCCAGGCAAACCTTGAACTCAGCAATCCTCCTGCCTCTGCCTCCCGAGTGCTGGGATTACAGGCGTGAGCCACCATGCCTGGCACTCCCCAGCCCTTTTTTAAAATTTTTATTCTGAGACAAGTTCTCACCAAATCTCTAAGCTACCCAGGCTAGGCTTGAACTTGATATTTTCCTGTCTCAGATTCCCAGAGTGCTGAGATTACAGGAATACACTAACACATCCAGCTTATTATTTGGTCTTTTTACTTTAAGTGATAAGCTATTTGATTCCTGGAGGGCTTTTTTTTTTTTTTTTTTTTTTTTTTTTTTTTTTGCTTTTTGAGACAGGTTCTCGCTTTGTAGTTCAGGCTGGCCCTGAGCTCACTATGGTGCCCAGGCAAGCCGCTGCGAACTCAGCAATCCTCCTGTCTCTGCCTCCCGAGTGCTGGGATTTCCTAGAGGGCTTTTTAAAAAATAACACATTAAGTAGTATAGCTAAGTCTCAAAGAAATACTTGTACAATAAGTGTTTGGACAGCATTATTAATGCAATAACCAGAGTAGAAGCATTGGAAATATCTTGAGTGAATAAACAAGTGGTATATACATACTATGGTAGATTATTATTTAATGTTAAGAAAGGAAGTGCATTTTGTCGTATTACAACATGGATGAATCTTGAGAACATTATGCTAAGTGAAATCAGCCAATCATGAAAAAATATATAGCTAGTCAAATTCAGAGACACAAGGTAGAAGAGAAGTTGGCAGGGTTGAGGAAAGGAGGCAGTGGGAAGTTTTTGTTGTATGGGTAGAGAAGTTCCATGTTGTAAGATAAAGAGAGCTGTGGAGATGATGGTGGTGATGCTTACATAACAGTACAAATGTATTTAATACCACTGAATTGTACACTGAAAAATAGTTTAGATAGAATTTTATGTATATTTTATCAGTTTTAAACACTAGAAAAATGAGGAAGTTGGACAAGAAGTTCTCTTAGTATCTCTTTCAGTTATTGAAATTTATGATTTTTTTAGGTCAACAAACTATTATGAGTATTGAAATGAAAAAATTAAGTGCCTGCTCTGTGAATAGTATCATGCTGGAGGATAAGGAAGTCAGAAGGACTTTATGAAGTGCTATGAAACCTCTTGATTTTGGAGCAAGCTGCGTATCTCAGCAATAGTGTTTAAGAATGTCTATTTGCTACACTTTGGCAATTTACATAACTATCTGAGCCTTATTACTTTATCTTAAAGATGATGTCATTACTACTTGTTAGTTTGAAATGAGACAGTATATGTCAAGACCTTGCTACATAGTTAACAAATGGGAACTGTGTCCACAGATATAATAGTAAGACTACTCCTAAAAATGGATAGTATCTACAAATTTGAAGAGTACCTAGAATTCAATAAAAAGATAAAGTCAGCAGTATAATGGGTAAAAATATTGCCTGGTCAATTTCCAAAAGAGGAAGCATAATGACCAATAAATATATAAATTTAAAAATCTTAACTGTTTGGATAATACCAATTAAAATAATATTGTAGTATCCTAGTACAGACCTGAAGAGGTTATAATGGAAATGGACATGTGTAATTCTGGTTTTCTTTCTTCTAGGGGAATATACTTATTTATCTTTTCAAAGCATAACATTTTGCTGAAAGTCTCTAAACTTAGTAGTTAAAAATGTAGCTTTTGTCATGCATGGTAGCTCATGCCTGTAATTCCAGCACTCAGGAGGCAGGGGCAGGAGGATTGCCATGAGTTCGAGGCTTGCCTGGGCTACATAGTGAGCTCAGGGCCAGCCTGAACTACAAAGTGAGACCCTGTCTGAAAAAAAAAAACTAAAAAAATAAAAAAGTTTTTAGTGTACATATATTGAAACATTACATGATACACAATTAATATGTACAATGTTTATTTTTTATATGTCACTTAAAATTTTAAAATGGAAAAAAACTACTCTATTTTTGCTAATTATCTCAGCAAATGTTAAAAATATAAAGAATGGTAATAATGCTGAAGATGAAGGGGATAATCTTAATCTGTATACCCCCAAGGGAAATAGACACTGGCATAAGAATCAATCACTTTCCTTATTACTGGGACGAAGTACCTAACACTGCTATTCAAAGGAAGAGAGGTTTATTCTGTTTCATGTTTTCTGTCCATAGCTGGCCAGCCCCAAGGCAGGAAGGTGTGGTAAAAGTGTCTGGGTGGAGGAAAGCCGCATTGTCACGGCAGCCAGGAGGCAGTGTTGAAGGGCCAACCCTAGGGTGAAATGTACCCTTCCAGATCACAGCCAGGGACCTGTCTCTTCTGGCCAGGCCCCCTTCTTAACACCACAGTGAGCTATAGTGCTCCCACAATTCTTTTATCTTTGATAAGCCCTGCCTATGAGCACACGGGCTTCTGAGGACTACTCCATACAAACTGTGAGAGCACTAGAGGTGCAATGTGGGTGCCTATCAAAGACCTCAAAGTATAAAATGATCATCAGCATTTCTGCTTTTATCTTATGTAAGGAACCGCTTTTATCTTATTCAAGAAACCGCTGGAGGACACATATGCAAAAGTGTTGCTAAAGCTTGATTTGTAAGAGCAAAAAACCAAACCAAACCAAAACATCCTGGAAATAATGTGAGTGCCCAGCAGTATAGGAATACAGTTACATGACACATGATGATGTTTGAGTTAGTGTGGAGCTGCACATATGATGATGTATACCCCAGCTAGGTTTGTGTAAGTACACTCTGATGTTCTCATGAGCAAATGATGTATTTCTCAGAAGATATCCCCATCAGTAAGAGACTCATAAACATAGTGAAATGCATTTTTAATAATATTAGTATTATGGAAAAGTACATAGCTATTTTACAAAGAATGGATTAAATCTGCACGTATTGACAAAGAATAGTGTTCTTGATATATTGATGAATGTAAAGCAAAATTACAGAAAAGTATGCCTTGTGTACCATCAGCACAAACAATATAATAAAACAGAGAGAGGGAGAAAATAATAAAGATCAATCAAATAAAATCAAATATTAGTAGTCTTTAAATTGTCAGTGGTTTACAGGTACTTTATACATTTCCTTTCTACTTTTTTTTTTTTTTGAGACAGGGTCTCGCTTTGTAGTAGTTCAGGCTGGCCCTGAGCTCACTATGTAGCCCAGGCAAGCCTGGAATCCTTTCTACTTTTTATAATGACAAAAAAGTAAGAGTTTTAAAAAAGAAATAACCTACCAGTCCATTTAAGTTCTTTATGTTGTTCCTTCCTAAAGACAATATCCTCAGGTTTTCTGTAGTGGAAAGAAAGGATGTTTCCTTATGAGATTCATATTACACAAATGTTGTAGATTTGGTACAGTGAAGCTTAATGAATTTTATACAATAAATATCCTTGTAAATGAGTAAAAAATGTTATTAGTATCAGTAAAAATAAGTAATCAGAGGACCGGAGATTTAGCTCAGTGGTTCCAGTGCCTGCCTTGCAAGTGCAAGACCCCGAGTTTGATCTCGGTAACCACATACAATGCTGGGCGTGGTGACTCACACCTGTAATCCCAGCACTCGGGAGGCAGAGGCTGGAGGATTGCTGAGTTCGAGGCTTGCCTGGGCTCCATAGTGAGCTCAGAGGCAGCCTGAACTACAAAGTGAGACCCTGTCTCAAAAAAAAAAAAAGTAATCAGAGAGAAAAGACCATTAACTTATCCTTTAAAATAAGCACAACTATAATTTCACAAAATGCCAATATTAATTGTAAAATTGATTAACTATTTGGAATGCATGGTCTTCAATGATTGGCTAATAAAGATATAGAGATAAGAGTAAAGATTTTACTTTTAAATTTGGGGTTATGTAAATTTCAAATATGTATAAATTTATAGTATAAGAATGCATATAGAAAATAGAAACATTTATGTTTAAACAGTTATGAAGAAATAAAGGGCGAAACACATTTAAATAATTTAAATTTTTAAAATTATTTAAATAATTTAAAAATTTTGTTTCCAATCTTTTTTTTTTTTTTGTGCTGGAGATCAGACTCAGATCCTTTTTTTTTTGAGACAGGGTCTCGCTTTGTAGTTCGGGCTGGCCTTGAGCTCACTATGTAGCCCAGGCAAGTTTCAAACTCAGCAATCCTCCTGTCTCTGCCTCCGAAGTGCTGGGATTACAGGTGTGAGCCACCATGCCTGGCCTCAGACCTTTTTTTACTAAGTTACATTCCCAGTTCTTTTTTAAAATTAAATTTAATTAATTAATGTATTTATTCATTGAGACAGGGTCTTACTAGTTCAGGCTGGCCTTCAACTCACTATGTAGTTTAGGCTGGCGTCAAAATCAGGCAATTCTCCTGCCTCAGCCTCTTGGGTGCTGAGATACATGCATCGCCACAGCCAGCATTTTTATTTTTACTTTGAGACAGGGTTTTGCTAAGTCATAAATTGCCCAGGCTGAGCTTGAGTTTTATTCTCTTGCTTTTGCCTCTCAGAGTACAGGGAGTATAGATATATGCCCACCTGTTTTCAATTTAAGAAAATAATTAGATTGTGATTTCCCAGAAAAAGCCTGTTTGCATTTTTAAAAGAATGCTTCTATTTTAAACCTATAGGTTATTTCTAGGAGAGAGAGAGAGAAAAGAAAGAAATAATAGTTGCCTTTAGGAAAAAACTAAGAATTTATGGTCAGAAGAACATTTATTTTCATGGAACTTCTTTTGAATTTTTGAATAAAACCATATGCATATATGTCATTTCTCAAAGAAAAAGGATTTTTAGCAAAATACAGTAAACTATAGTTCTGTTTTAGGAACCTACTCTGGTCACACTTACAAAACTTTAAGTTTTCACAACTTAAACTTCTGAAACTACCTTGTCTAACA